>JANAVB010037129.1:0-67757 GCA_029216955.1 Iris pallida
AAAATTTAGTAGGACTTCATCTAATAATCTGTCATGATACGAATATAACGTATATTTAATATCATCCAAAATATGTTTGTAAATTAAAATCATAAAAAGTATTTGATAATAATTCTTAAAAGTAGATCTCTGTCATTTTTTTAAAATAAATTATAAAAGAAAAATATTGGCAAAACTAATTTCATTTAAAAAAACAACTATAATAGGATTAGAATTTTTTTTAAACTAAAATAGAAATATAATAAAAATTATTTCCCGATTTTGAAAAATAATTAAACTAAAATAAACTAAACGGAAAATGTAAGAAAACGGAGAGTGGGCTTACGACCTACCCACCTTAGAATGATTCACCCTAGAAATTTTAAAGGACACGATTAGGCACGACTATGAAGAATGATCAAGAAGCCAAATTTTTAATTGATATGAATAAAATGACGAATGGTATAATCAAGGGAGTGATATGATTCATGATCTAATTAGTCACGCGTAATCATGGATATGATCAAAATGATAAAGATAATAGACAAAAGGAGAGTGTGATTTGGCACGATCAATATTTGGTCAAATGATCTAATTGACAACCTAATGTTTAAGGATAATTTAAATCCAAAATCGTTTCGATATGCTTAACGTATTTATCCACAATTATTTATGCACGAGTTTAGAAGCAAAATCTAGATAAGTTTAGGAATCCAATCGAAATTACATTAAAAGATGACAATCTGAGAAATAGAAGGATAAGGAAGGAAGGGAGAATTATTGGTTTATTGAGAAGATTGTGACTAGGAATAAGCACAACTCAATTTGAAAACTTAATAGTTATATGCCAATAAGACATAGTCTCTGTGGTATTCGAAACACGTAAACATAATCGAAGTCATTTTACCAAAAATTTATGCCTCGCCAGTGTACAGCTAGCTGCATTAAACCCTTGGTTCCATAACTCAAGCTATGTTGAGGTAACGAGTACCCCATCAACTCTATCTAATCTTGACATAACAACTCAAGGATGAAATAAGACGACCAAGACATAGTTTTAATAATGTTCGATCACCCACACTTACTTGAAATTATTTCAACGTAGGGGTCATGTCACGCCAGTACGCTGCTGGCTGCAGTGAATCCGCAGTCTCGATAATTCAAATAAGTGACGATAGTGCGCTGCTACCTTATCATCGCAAATCATCAAAATTATTCCCACTATATCCTCAAGAATAGCAAAGGAGTTTAAAATATCATACAAGTTGATAAAGATAGAAAAAGTGCAAGTATCTGTTCTTCAAGTATAAGATCAGTTTCTTGAAAGAAAAAACAATTGGTTAGGAAGGATAATGATCGAAGTCAAAATAAGTAAAAAAAATCTTATAATCCTTATTTCACGGATATTCAATATTCAACGATTGAGAGAAAATTTTTGAATCCAAAAACTTAACTCGAGATTAATAGACAACTGAGTAAGATCTTATTTTAAAAATAATTCCTTAGGTCCAAAGAAAAGAATATAAGTGATAAAAACTTATGATATGACGATGTTTAGAAAAGACATAAGATAAAATTGTACAAATGATCATGATTAGGGAGAAAATGACCGAAGGCAAAAGAAATATAAACTTAAATTTATATTTCTCTAATATTCAAGATCGAGGAAAAATATGTTAAGTACTATATCTACCTATTATGAATGTATTTATACACAATTATATATGTATAGCCTAAGTAAATCCCAAAAAATCCCTAAATATCATTCTAAGAAAAGGTTATCCTATTTTCAAGTAAAATATAAATTTAAATAGCAATAATACATATATTATATTCAATATATAATATATAGAAATTATTCACAATACTAGAAATGTACTACCAATATATATACACATCTATACATCTACATGGACGACGTCGGTCGCACTACAATGACCACTAGGACTTGGGTTGGGTTCGGGCTAGTTTGGAACAACCAGGTCTTCTAAAAGCCAATAATCTTAATAATGCATAATTAAATTATTCCTAGGGTTATGTCACGATTTGGCCCAGTTTTCCTAGTTAGTATACACCTATGACTCGGTCTTCTCTACCATGGCTAGAACACTAGTCAAAGCACTCGACCACACTCTTAGTGCCAAACTTCTTGGTTATCTTGTGCTCCAAAACTTAACCGTGACTAAGGCCTTCTATAATAAATATTTATAAAATTCTAAATATCATAATTTTACTCAAATAAAAGAAATAAATGCTATTTTTAAAATTTTGGGAGGATGTTACGAATCCACCCTCCTTAGAAATACCGCCAAATTAAAATGCGATAGTGTATCCTGAAAGTCGTCTAGTGAGACCTATGTAGCAACCTTAACTATCTAAATGTCAAATTAAATTAGGGACTCCTAATCCTAGCCATTCACTTAAAATTGACTTACTCATAGTTGTGAATGAGCACTTCCTACTCGCAGGCTCGCAGTAGTACGACTAATATGGTACTACCACGAGTTGCACAATTTGTGAAAATTGACCTGCATAGGCCACCACAAAAATATGTTACGACCCGCACCCGCTTTTCGGATATGAGACGTGTCCAAGCCAGCCTACGCCGCAGAGTCGATGGTAGAACGCTGTCAAGTCAGCAATAAATAAATGCTTAAAATAAATTTATTGCTCATTCATATTTCTAAATTGATTACAATATTTATATTTAATACAATTAATGAAAATGATACCGCTTCTATCTAATTTCTAGGTTTTTGTCTCCAAGTACCATCCGTATCTCCCAATGTTAAGTGAAACCACAGCTAACCTGAAAAATATTGGTTTTCAGTCAGGAATGAAACAAGCACACAAACCGACGGTAATGCAAAAACACAATAGAATTCACAAGTCATGAAAATAACACGTGTGAAATAAAACTAAAAAGTAACTGATATCATGGCATGTCCAGAAAGAAAGTAGATAACACTACCATATGATGTATCCACTAAACGAGCATGTAAATGGGGTGACATGGCAATCAAGGAAAATAAATAAAAGACCACTATCTATGTGTTTTGAAATATTAGTTTCGACATGTGAACAGCTAGGGGGTAAATTCGGCACCCCGCACGTGAATTGTACGACTGCTATCAGGCAAGAATAGACATTTTAGGATATTTCTGGATAGTCCACATGTCTACTAAGATATTTTTTCGCCCAACTAGTACTCATGGAATCAAGTTGCAAGCATGGTAATCATATAAATGATAGTCAAGAGGTACAATAAATCTATGATACTAATCTCCATATGACGAGCGTGTCAACAAGCAGCAAGAAATATGTATAAAAATGAAACATAAAAACTACTATGAATCGAAAAGCAATTAGAAAGTACACTTGTCTCTGGTCCTTTGCTGGTGAAACCGATAGTCCTGTCAGGTCCAGAATAGTTCCATTACCTAGGTTCGATATGAAGGAGCCCGGGTTCCAAGAAATTAGATATATGATTAGTCACGGTAAGAATTGATGTTGGAAGGAATTTAGTATAAGACAAATTATCCCTTTAATCCCAATATATGTTTTTAAGGAAAATTATTTATTTATAAATTTATTTAATCATAACCTTTTTAGAAATAACTACATTAATACTAGTGATAAAAATAATAATAACAAGAATAGTGAACCCCGTTAATACGCATGGGTTATATAGGCCTAAAAATATGAATAGAATCTAACTAAATATTTGGGGAACCCGATTTACCCATAAATCAATTTCCTGAATACACCTATAAATATTTGCCCCCAAGATAGGGCTTAGAGCCCAACAGGGTATTTTTGTTATAAATAACATTTAGTAACTATTATAATAAGGATACTAGTATTTACAAAGTCTCTGGGTTTTCAGCCCAAATAATAAGCTGATGCAAAAAAGATAGTGCTACGTGCAAATGTAAAAATTACTTCTTAGCATAGGAATATTATTTAGCACATGAGCAGAATTAAAATTGAAGCATCTTCAGCATGATTGATCATGTGCCCCATGTTAATGAGATATAACACTTGTGAGGTATAGTACCTCTGATATATAGTTGCATTATGTTCTTGATATTTGTTGAATCTTGTAGCAGCTTTGTCAGCTGGGTATTAAAAATAATAAACATATAAGAGAGAGAGAGAGGAAGCATTTGGGGAGAACGAGAGTGAGAGGAAAAAATTTAGATGAAGAAGAAGAGACCGAGTGCTCACCTAGGTCGGCGGAAGGTGCTGGCCATAAGACCCTAGCCTGGCGGTGGTTCAGAGGCGTCGACCAGAGGCTCCAGCGTCGGGGACGGCTGCGCTAGCATCGAGGTGCGGTGGCAGCTCGTGGAGGCTGTAAGGAGAAGTGGTCGTCCGCGGGCGGCACGGAAGGGGAGGCTTCAGAGGGGGTTTGGGAAGAGGGATCGGCCGCTCGCCGTGGGCGGTGGCTCGGGTCACCGATAAGGCATGTCTTGCTCACGCGACCGGTCGCAGCGAACGATGCTCGCCTAGGCGCTGCCCGTGGAGGAGCGCGGCCGGGCGTGCATTGACACGGAGGCGGCTGCTCAGAAAGACGCAGCTAAGTGGCGCAGCGGTGGCCATTCGCGAGAACGCGGTGACTCGGCCACGGAGTTGAGGAGACAGCGAGAAGGATGCGGACGGCGATGAGAGCACCGCGCTCAGCGTGGTCGAGGGCACCGACTCGCGTATTGGGTTCCAGAGGCTCCGTACGTTGGGATTCCAGAGGCGAGGTGGTGGCGAGCACAGGGAGACACGGTCGCGATAGCTGCGTACGGGAAGGGTTCCGGCGGAGGTTAGGATTGCTTTGGTTATTTTGTTTTAGTGATAGTGGCTTTGCGAGTCCGGTGGATCGGACACGATAATGGTTTTGATGTAAATGTAATGGAAGGTAGAATAAGAAGGATGGACACGGACACACGGGGGTCCGGACACGATGAATCCTGTGGTGGTGGTGATAGGCATGTTGTTTGTGGCGATGGTCTTGGTTGGTTTTACGGGAAGGATATGGTTGGTCAGAGATCAGCCAGGTGCTATGGCAAGACAGACTCGGGGGTTGCGGCCGGGGTATTGATGACGAATGTGGTGGTTGTTGTACGCTGTGGGTTGTTGGAGATGGTCGTGGTGGTGCTTCAATGGTGTTGGTTTGGTTGTGGGAGAAATACTCTCTTATACAGGAGAGTATTTCCTACGGGATAAGTCTTATAAGTCCTATTGGATACTCCTTTTCTTGTTTTAAATCAAGCAAAATTATTTAAAGCAATCTAATCAAATCAATATCTGATGACGATACTCATTTAGATAGATAATCAAACAATTTAAACCCTATGAATTAAATCTTAACATTAGTTATCATAATATCTCAAAAACAATATTACTTTCTATAAAAATAACTAAAACTTTATTAGTGTGAATCAAACCTTAAATTCACATAACTAGTCATCATAGGTATTTAAAATAATATATTATACATATACAAATAATTTAAAGCCTATGCGATATCTATTCAGGATAATTTTGAATAAATTTAAATATAACCAAATGAACCCTTGGTATATATTAGTTTTAATTAATATTCGATGCCAACAAATATTTTGAAGCCTATTTTATAACTCTAAATCTTTTTTTAAAGTAAATGGGCGAGACCGATTTTATTAGATCCAAAATAATTATGATTTCCAAATCATTTTGCGTCAATCTTTTGAAGGTCCAGAATAATAAAACATCTTCATAAATTCAACAGTGAAGTTAATAAAATAATTTTATTAAATCAATATAGTATTCAATTTAAATTATCTTTTGATAACAAAATAATCGCAAAATATCTTTCACAAGATTTTGATAAATTTACTTATAAAGAAAATATAAATATAATAATAAAATAAAATTTGAAATTCGGGAAAAGGGGTTACATCAACCGAGTGCACTTTGGTTTGCTTTTTACATATCGTTCTAACATGGATGGAGACATAGTTAAACTTGGCCTTTAGAGTCTCAACCACGACTGCCTTGGCAATTCTCTTTTGAACTATTCATGTCACCTTTGGACCACGTATTCGTATTCGATAATAGCTTCTTCAAACTCTTAATAGTCTTTGTCTTTCACTTATTTTTTAATGACAAAACGCTCGTACTTGATATCCCCTTAGTTACCCCACCATCTATTGCCAAGATAGTTAGCCACCGACCAACAAATGGAACTATATCCCCATCTCGAGTTACTCGTCCTTTCCCTTGACCCTAGATTCATTATCGCGACCATCATTCACTCCCTAAATTAAATTCGTGAATTATTTCCATAGTTATCAAGATCACGATTTTCTAATGCATGTTTGTGTTGAACGTCGTGATTTGATCGATATACCTTTGTACCTTCTTGAACCCCCTACTTATTCTTAATTTCGAGGACGAAATTCTTGTAAGTTGGGTAGGATGTAAAACCTCTAAATTTTTACTTTATTTTTTATTAATTTATTTTGGTTTTGATTTTATTTTGGTATTGTACCTCGAGTGCGAATGTGTAAAGACGTAAATACGAGATATTTGTTCATTCATATACAAAATATTTTATTATTGTTTTTCTTATGAATATAGAATAAATATGTTGTTTCAATACATAGTATAAACAAATATTTTCATAACAAAAGAACATTTTACGATATTTACCAAAAACTTTATCTTTTATTTTATAAAAGATTATTTTATTTCTTGTTCAAATATAGATATTAATTTAGAAAACTATATTTTATGTAAATATCTTATTTGTATGGATGTACAAATTTTTATTCATATATTTCTGAATTTTTGAATTTTTTTTATTATTATTTTAAGAAAAGATATTTTGAACTTATTGTGGTAACTTAAACTTTGATTAGATTTTATTGATTTAATTTAAATAAGTTTAATTTAAAGATGGGAATCATCTATATTTAATTTGGATTTGAAATTATCTAGATTTAATTGAGTTGTATTTGGATTTGGATTGAATCGGTTTTAAAATAATTTAAATTAAAAGTAAAATTATCTAAAGGGGGTTTTAGTTTTTCCTAATCCTTATCCCGCTCGGGGTGCTAAATGGACAAAGTAGTCCATTGTCCGTACGTGTCCGGCTCGATAAATGGTTCGACCGCGGACCGTCCGATTGATTAATGAATAAAACTTGGACATTTTTTTTGGTCCGTTTAAAAATCGAAACCGGACACGGTCATATCCATGTCCGGTCCGAATTTGTCTGCGAACCGTCCAATAGTGGAGACTCATTTTGCTTTTGCATCAATTATGTGATATTACTATTGTTTGTTGTATTCTATAACCTTCAATTGTATTTTCTTTCAACTTGATTTTTTGTACCAACTATCAAGGTATCTTGATAAAATAATAGCTTTTTGTAATATATTTCATTTGTCCGCGGACCGTCCGATTGAATTAACGAACAGTGGTTGTCCGTGTCCGTCCGGCCCGAACTCGAATAGTGGACAGTCCATGTCCGTCCGTCCGAACTAGAATAGTGGACAGTCCGTGTCCGTCCGTCCGAACTCATTTTTATTTTCGGACCGAACACGGACAGTGGACTGTCCGTGTCCGTCCGATCCGTTTATACCCCTATATTCCGCTAGGAGTTTCCATTCCCTATATATAGAGGAAGCCTCCATATTTTTTTCCTCCACAATTATTCATCACAAATATTTTTCTACCAGAAGAGAATGCATCGTGTCGGTGTCCGCTTCCTCGTGTCAGCTGTGACGGCCTCGGGTCCGACCCCGGGTGTCATTCCAATATAATATTTTACATATATTTAGTATAGTGCTCATTAGTAAATTTAGTATAAAAATATATAAAGCTATTTTCTAGTACATTAAGGATCTAAACTATATTATACAATTTTTCTCAAAATTTTAGGATTTATTTCATAACTTTTATTACTTTTTACATGTTACTTATATTGTACACTATTTACATAATATAGAATAAATGTCAAATTAGTATTAAATATTTCAGCTTGTATAAATACGTTTAGATGAAGGTTGTTTAAATAAATATTAACTCTATTGATTATCTATAGTAATTTTAAATAATGTTATAGATAATTTAGATAAATATGAACTATATTTTAAGTTAATCATAATCCTAAGTCTAATAGGAAAGCATCCCTATCTATATTATATCATAACAAAGTAACTTCTATCAATTTAAATCAAATCCTATCTAATTTAGGAGATAAATCTGAAATAAATACCTATATAAACCCAATACATCCCCCTTCTATCAGCCGTAATTCGAAATTATTTTTAGTCCAATAGAAATGCTAAAATTCATCATTAGAATTCAGCCCCGCTTTTTAGCAGCAAGAGCAACTTGGAACGACGATATCTCCTAGATCCGAACTCCGTTTTGCCTTAAGTTTTTTTTAAAAGAAGCATATCGAGATAAGATTTTGAAAAACATATTTTAATAGACAAAATTCGTTATGTAGATTTTTACAAAACTGTTTGAGTATCTAGTGTCCCAAAAATAAACGTGTTTCAGTATTTTTGCGATTTCAGAAGATTCCAGAAATGAAAATGCGATCCGTTTAGTTTTTCGGAAAGCTGATACAAAAACCTATGCCATCCAAATTTCAGAATCAATTAAATAAATGTAGTAGGTGTAGTATTAATAGACTATTTTTAGCAGTCGAAGTTGTTCCCACACCTTCCTATTTGTGCGCTGTTGTTGATTCGTCGCCAGGACATCATCTTACCTCACTCGGACATTAATAAGTACACCTTGCAAACTTTATAGTACTTACATGCTTTTTTATACTTCCGTTCTTTTATGTCTCACTTGGTACATATTTTTCTCCTGCTTCATGTCATAGATACTTTCTAGTTTTATGTGCACGTAGATTATTACTCTTTCTTTTCTCATATTACTAGCCATATTTTTCTATCGTGTTTATGTCTAATGATAGTATTGCTTAGCCTCTGTCGTGTCCCTTTGTCATAATTGAGATGGACGTGACTTGTTGACATCTTAACTTGATTCGTAGTTCTAGGCGAGGACCTTGTGATAGATGATGACTATACTTGACTACTCTCTGTTGTGAGCCCCAACTGAGCTGCGATAGAGACTTACTATAGGTTGTGAGCCCCACTGAGCTGTGATCTATAGGACCGTGAGTCCCCACTGAGCTGCGGTTTACTCTGATTTATTCTTAGTCATGTTTATCAGCACGATTCTCGACGTCATGCCATTTTCTTATATTTTATTCTTGTACTACTCTGCAGTCTTTATTTCTTGTAGTATTTCCTATCCTTCATTACATGTTAAAATTGTTAAAGTAGGCAAGTATATTTTGTGTCTTGCTAGTCCTCTGAGGACCTGGTGATCTCTCCAGGTGTGTTGGTGATTTTCGTAGGTGCTCTAGCCAAGGACATAGTTTACAATCTATGTAAAACCCGTAAATTCAGAATTATATTTGCATTGATGGATTTTAGTTGTTGGCGTAGTCATAGGTTTATTAGTTATTATTATTATTATTATAATTTAGTTGGTTAGTTAAATTATA
Organism: Iris pallida; assembly: GCA_029216955.1. Lineage (NCBI taxonomy): Eukaryota > Viridiplantae > Streptophyta > Magnoliopsida > Asparagales > Iridaceae > Iris > Iris pallida. The sequence continues at coordinate 9,542 of JANAVB010037129.1, forward strand.
TTTTTCTTAAATTGGAATTTTGATTGATGGATTGTGTTTTTGTTCGGACCCTGACCCAGCCCATTTCTTTTCCAAACCCAAACCCTTTTTCTAAAAAAAAGAAACCAAAACAGAATTTTCCACTCACCCGACTCATTCCTTCATCCCCTTTTCTATCTCCGACGTTCTTTTCTCTCCCTGGAAACACTCACCATAACCAGCCTTATTATTCTCTCCCCTTTCACTATAACCACCATCACCACCACTTTCTTTCCATAAAGAAAGCTCTCTCTCTCTCTCTCTCCGATCAGCACATTTCCTCCCTTCCCTCTCCAAAAACTCCCCATCACAACCTTCCCCTAACTCCAGACCCTTGATCGGTCGATCCGCCGCCAGCCCGTGCCGGAGCCTCCTCGCGGTCGACCTCCGACAGCGGTGCCCTTCCGGCCAGCCCGTGCGGCCAGCCCTGACCGTGCACCCCTCGCCTTCCCGCCGGCCACCCTCTGCGGTTGCCCTAGCCGCGACCGCCCCGGCCGCCTGACCGGCGAGCAACCCCCCGCGCAGCACCGGGCACCCGCGCCTCCCCGCGGTCGCCCCGACCGCTCGATCCCGAGCACCCCTGCCCTATCTTACGCGCACCACCGTGCCAAATTCCGGCACCGCCCTTCCGAGCGCCACCCATCCAGCGGTCGATCTGCTGTCCCCGTGTCCCGCGACCGCGACAGCGCTGTTCCGCTGTCCGATCCGTTGTTCCCGGCCCGTCCCGAACCGAGCCACTGTCCGTACTTCCAGTGCTGTCCTGAACCGATCCGCATGGATATTTTCTTTTTTTTATTTTTGCATCTGAGAGCTCTAGCCGAGCACCGAGGTACACTTCGTGTCCCTGTGTCCCTCCCGTTGGTGTGTCGTATTTTCGTGTCGGTGATGACGCGGTCCCGACCCCGTTTCGGGGATCGATATTTGAGTTTGTTGCATTTAGGGGATACGTGCGTTCGTTTTATGTCGCGGCGTTGTTATTTTGTGGCTTAGATATTTGTATGCTGGACGCGTATTTTCATTAGCATACATCTTAGTGCGCTGTGCGTGTGCGTGTGCGTGTTCTTTTCCTTTGCTGTGGTTGTTTTCTATCTTAGTTGGTATGTTTTACTTTTGGCCGTGGCTTATTATTCTTGGGTTTGGACATTTATATTTATGGTTAGCGGGTTTGGTTCCCTGGTTTGAGTTGTTTATTTTGTGTTTGGATCAGTATCGCCTCGTGGCTAGGTTGTCCTAGTTACAGAGGAGGTGCTGCCCAAATTTTTAGTAAAATCTTTCAAATTATTATTATTAATTAAGTATATTAAATTAAAACCTGTTTTCATACCCGGTCTTTGCAAATGATTTCCAAAATTGGTTTTCTTGGTTTGCTTTTGTGGATTTTGTGAGTTTTGTATCCCCTGTTAGGCGACGACCGTATCGGTCGGATAAGCCTCGGGGAGATGCAAACGCTACAGGACTTCCTGTACGTTGAGGCGTAAGCCAGCAATGTGAGATTTGCATGACCATGTCTGAAACGCCCATTTTCTATAATTTATATTTAAATTATATTATGTTTTATTTTTAGAACTTGTTACTGGTTTTATATCTTGGGTGCAGGGCCTAGGCCTTCTGTTTGGACCGCTTCACGGCACTCAGAGCTCGTCTCAGCCTTATTAATTTAATTTAATTAATTTGTTGTAAGGACATAAGCCCAGTTTTCTTTTATTTTTCTGTGGCCCTGTATTGTGAAGCTTAGATTTTCGATTTCTTTTCTGAGTTGGTTATTTGCGTAGCTAGACGTATAAATTATAATTGGATATTAATTATTTTGTACAAAATTAATAAGATTTTCTCGTATTAAGTTAATGAATAAAGATTCCTAATAATTTAACAACTTCATGCTTTCTCACTTAAAGACCACTTAGTTTTATATATATTATAAAAATACATAGTTTTGCTAAATAATCCGAAAATGCGATTTTTCCCAATTAATCAGTAAATCGGTTCACTTCGTTAATTGATAACGATTGTAGCTCGCGACGATAGACGGATTTGGGTAGTTTAATTAAATAACTTAAAACTTGACTAGGATATTCTTTTAGAAATTACAACTAAGCACAACTAGATATGGCTCATTATGGATCTAAGTCAGGGTTCTCAACTGTAGGGTTTCGAGGACGTATTTGACTTCATCCCCGGTACCGACATCCTATTCCAGTCATCAAACAGAGGTAAGTTATAGTTATGCTATCTTATATTTTAATTAGTAATTGTCAAGTTGCATGTTTAAACCACATTGCTACACGGAACCCTCTCTTAGGGTTCAAATATTGATTGATATTGATTGTGAGGATATTGGGGGAATAGTGTAGCGTTTATGACCAATACCCCTCATATTACATATTATTATTGTACGAGCTTACCCCCCTTACACACAGGGATAAGCCGTATTGCGTCGCTAGGATGCTATTGTACAACCTAAGCCAGTCATAGACGTTACATATTCAAATCATATTGTTTCAAGTATTGAATTGTTAAATTGCTGAAAAATATTTTTTCAACTGTTTAGCTTGCACTTTTCCGTTACTATTTGAAATGTGAGGTACATACTCGTACTTGCTCCTTTCCTGACTGGATCCCCCTCCAATAGGTGATATTGATGACGCTGAGCTATTGTACAATAGCTATTATGATCCTGTGCTATATCCTGTGGTGTTACAAGAGACTCCCTTGGAGGACGCGGATCCTGAGGCCGAAGAGCCGACCGTTTAGCTAGTTGTTTTCCAGTTATCTAGTTTTATTGTGTTGGAGTTGTAGATTTTGATTTTAGTATTTTTATTTCAGTACTTTCAGTTTCAGTTTGTATTTTTTAATTATTGAATAAAAAGTTTTTAAATATTCGTAAATTTGTGTTGTGACAAATGCAAATAAATGTTGTTGTGAATAGGTGTATATAGAAACAGCTTACTACCGCCGTCTAACAACGGTGCAGGCTGGGCATGACCCGGTTCGACCCAATAATTTGGGATCAGGTCGTGACATGTTTTTAGTGGTAACCCATGCAGGTCGATCAACAACTTAAGTGAACATACCTAGAAACAACTAGAACACTAGAATATTGATTTGTCACAACATAGGACCGAATTATCTATATATGAGTAACTATTTTTGATTACTTATAGAACGGTAGGTTACCTTGTTTACGCTTGCCCCTAAAACTTGCCAGACTATGAAGACAACCTGACCTATGCCTATCAGTCGTTACTAGCAAGATCTTGTTTTCTATGCATGATGCAAGAAAATATGACAAGAGAATCATAGTAGTAGATTGAGCAGCGGGAGGCTGCTCGAACCAGACCAGGACCAGAAGAGCTAATGATACCTAGAATTATTGATTAGCACTAGATGATACCCTACCGAAGCATAATATATTACCCTTGATTACACTTTTTTCTGGCCAATATCTTTTCCAAAGTCATGTCTCCCCTACGATACAATTTCTGAAAATTATAATCTTAATGAGAATGTATGTAAGGCGGTATTTATCAGGGATATATTGGTGATTAAGAATTAGAAGAATAGAATTTTGGAATACCTAGATATTAGTTGGTACTGATAATAATTGGAAGTGATAATGACATAAGGAGTGAATTTTGTACCAAACCTTATCTAGATTAGGCCGATTGTATGATGGTATGTTTTACTGCCTATTTTATTTTCTAGATTTTTGGTATATTTTAGTGTCCCATGGCTTTCAAGATTATTTTCTTCCATATCTTTATCAGATTCTAGCATACTTTAGGATCCATACTCTTTCTCCATTTTTGGATTAAGATTAGACTTTTTTTTCAATCTCCTTCTTTAACAAACCAATTTCCAACTTCTCCATTTGTTGATCAAATCTTACTCCTCTATCTTTATTTGGATTCTAGATCCATTCGCTATTTAGAGTTTCAAATTCTTCTATAGCAAACCTAATAAACTCTTATCTACCCAAAGTATTTCTATGACTAGTGTATCCAACCATTTCTCTTGACCTTATTTCCAATTGACTTTCTCAGAACCAATTTCGAACCGAATTCTTTTGGAAACATAAAGCCCCAAGGTTAATTGTTACCAAAGAATTGGTTCAACTTAGCTGGTTCACATATCTCCCAAGGGAACTATTTTTCGAAAAATAATTCCAATATGAATTGATATTTCCTAAGTTATTCCAAGTACCGAAAATATTTTTTATTTGTTGATTTCCTCCACTCAACTCGAAACCTTACTCTCCCTAGGCAACTTTTTGATCAATTCAAGGCCTAGAAAGCTTTTAAACTCAATGCTTGAGTATCATGAAGCACGAACGGTCAGAGAATTGATTCTATCCTAATATTTAATTTCCTTTAGCCATTGAAAAACTTTTTGAATTGTTGAATTATCCCTTTGAAATTCCCATGGACAAAGTTAAGAAAATATTCAGTGACCTAATATGGCTTCGCACATATGCGTCACAACCATCTATTTGAATTATAGAAACTGCGAGTATACTACAGCCATTTGCGCACTGCGGGGCATAGACTCTAAGTTGAAGTGATTCAGGTGTTGATAGGTTTTTGGATATTATTGAGACTACGTCCTAAATGCATCAAATTTGTCTCATATGTTGTTCAGCCAGAAAATAGATAAAGTTGATAGACTACTCGAAAACCTATTACTATTCAAGTTATGGAGCTAAAATTTTACTGCAGTCAGGTGCACTCTGGCGAGGCATGAATTTGAGGCAAAGTGACTTCAGATATATTTGGGTTTTCGAATATTATTAAGACTATATCCATAATAAGGTTATCTTTTTTGCACCATCAAATTATTCTGACTGTTGTCCGATTAGAGGAATTGTATTTCTAGCGGCTTTCCATTTTCAGAAATCTCTTATCACAGCCAGAAAGGATAAATTTTCTATAAAATTGTACTTGATTTTTCCTAGAACTTATTAGGACCATATCAATCTCTATTGGCTCAATCACTTTCCTGTTTCAACCTTACTACGTTGCATATATATATTTATATTTATTTTTTAATTATTATTATTATTATTTTAGTTACATATTTTGGAAGCTGTAAATAGTTGTGGTTAGCTTTATATATTAAATAGTTGATATACATCTTGTGGATGACCATATGTATATAGTTGATAGCTATATGTGGGGGAAACATAGATTGTTACTTATTTCATTCCTTGTAAGAGATCCTTGGGATTAATATTAGATAGCTAAAGGGTAGAAAAGGTAGAAGATTACCTTGAGTAAGCTAGCCTTGAGGGAGTTGCATACCTAGCTTGTGACTTATTTGGAATAGAATCGTTAGTAGTGCTCGCTAGCGTCTAAACCTCATTCAAAAATAATGGTATTTGAAGATTTTGAATTTTATGCTTAAAGGAAGAGTTATTGAAAATAAAGGAAGTCGTAGGTAGAGTTAGCGAGGAAAGTATAGGATTTGGTAATGTTCTTCCATGGAGGAAGTGAATTTGGATAATATATATAAACATGTGAATATAATGATCAAGTAAAGAAACACTTGACGAGGATCAACTTTTATGGTTAGATGACTACTATACATAGAAGGGACGGATATAGCCATGGAAGAATAACACGAGCAATGGAATGATAGGTTCTAGAGAAGGAATAAGCAGAAAGGAATTGAGATAAGACCATTGGCATACAACGATGGATGAAAAATTGATTTAGGTGATTTATGATTCCATATATATATTTAGTTTTAATACCTTGACAGATATCTTAGTTTTATGTAGATACCGAAAGTTCAGCTGGTTAGAGATTGGTTTTGCATGGTATTAATAAGATAGTTATCTTGTAAGTCTTTTTTTTGCATATCTTATCTTCTGACCGTTGAAATAGTGAAACGATATTCTTTCTATTCCCTTTGATCATCACTCGGCCCTTAGTAGAAATATCTTACTCGATTATATTCCTATCATAGTTATATTATTCTAATCATCTTTGCTATCCTACCATCATACAACTTTTTATCTTTTCTGAGTCACAAACCCTTGTACCCCATTCCAATTTGATTTGACATTTTAGTCCCTCATCTCAAAAGATTCTATTACTTTCTGCCTTCTCAATAAACTGTTGACATTCGCTTCTTTCTTGCCTTTTCTGTTTCACGAGACCTCATTTAAATTTCTTCTATTTTATGATCATAATTGTACCTAGATTTTCTTGTGCCTAAAATTATTTTTGATCACAACAACAATCCAACCCTATCTCAGATCATATCATGATAATTCTGATCGTGCCGATATTTTATCATTGTACCTAGTGATCATGCCTAGAATCCGATCGTGCCGGATGATTTAAATTCTATGTTTGATCAAGGTTAAGTGATTTTGATTGTACCCCGACCCTTATCTTTGAAATTTTGAGGACAAAATTTTCTAAGGAGGGAAGGTTGTAAAACTCGCAAATTCGGAATTATATTTGGATTGATGGATTTTAGTTGTTGGCGTAGTCATAGGTTTATTAGTTATTATTATTATTATTATTTAGTTGTTTAGTTAAATTATGTTTTTCTTAAATTGGAATTTTGATTGATGGATTGTGTTTTTGTTCGGACCCTGACCCAGCCCATTTCTTTTCCAAACTCAAACCATTTTTCTAAAAAAAATAAAAAAAGAAAACAAAATAGAATTTTCCACTCACCCGACTCATTCCCTCACCCCCTTTTCTATCTCCCACGTTATTTTCTCTTCCTGGAAACACTCACCATAACCAGCCTTATTATTCTCTCTCCTTTCACTTTAACCACCATCACCACCACTTTCTTTCCATAAAGAAAGCTCTTTCTCTCTCTGATCAGCACATTTCCTCCCTTCCCTCTCCAAAAACTCCCATTCATAACCTTCCCCTAACTCCAGACCCTTGATCGGCCGATCCGCCGCCAGCCCGTGCCGGAGCCTCTTCGCGGTCGACCTCCGACAGCGGTACCCTTCCGGCCAGCCCGTGCGGCCATTCCTGACCGCGCGCCCCTCGCCTTCCCCCCGGCCACCCTCTGTGGCCGTCCTAGCCGCGACCGCCCCGGCCGCCTGACCGGCGCGCAACCCCCCGCGCAGCGCCGGGCACCCGATCCTCCTCGCGGTCGCCCCGACCGCTCGGTCCCGAGCACCCCCGCCCTGTCTCACGCGCCCCACCATGCCGAATTCCGGTGCCGCCCGTCAGAGCGCCACCCATCCAGCGACCGATCTGCTGTCACCGTGCCCCGCGACCGGGACAACGCTGTTCTGCTGTCCAATTCGCTGTTCCCGGTCTGTCCCGAACCGAGCCGCTGTTCGCACTTCCAGTGCTGTCCCGAACTGATCTGCATGGATATTTTCTTTTTTCTATTTTTGCATCTGAGAGCTCTAGCCGAGCACCAAGGTATACTTCGTGTCCCTGTGTCCCTCCTGTTGGTGTGTCGCGTTTACGTGTCGGTGATGACGCAGTCCCGACCCCATTTTGGGATCGGTATTTGAGTTCGTTTCATTTAGGGGATACGCGCGTTCGTTTTTATGTCGCGGCCTTGTTATTTTGTGGCTTAGATATTTGTATGATGGACGCATATTTTTGTTAGCTTACATCTTAGTGTGTTGTACGTGTGCGGGTTCTTTTCCTTTGCTATGGTTGTTTTCTATCTTAGTTGGTATATTTTACTTTTGGCCGTGGCTTATTATTCTTGGGTTTGGACATTCATATTTCTGGTTGGCGGGTTTGGTTCCCTGGTTTGGGATGTTTATTTTGTGTTTGGATCAGTATCGCCTCGTGGCTAGGTTGTCCTAGTTACAGAGGAGGTGTTGTCCAAATTTTCAGTAAAATCTTTCAAATTATTATTATTAATTAAGTTCATTAAATTAAAACCTATTTTCATACCTGGTCGTTGCAAATGATTTCCAAAATTGGTTTTGTTGGTTTGGTTTTATGGATTTTGTGAGTTTTGTATCCCCTGTTAGGCGACGACCGTATCGGCCGGATGAGCCTCGGCGAAACGCAAACTCTAGAGGACTTCCTGTACGTTGAGGCGTAAGCCAGCAACGTGAGATTTGCATGACCAAGTCTGAGACACCCATTTTCTATAATTTATATTTAAATTATATTATGCTTTATTTTTAGAACTTGTTACTGGTTTTAGTATCTTAGGTGCAGGGCCTCGGCCTTCTGTCTGGACCGCTTCACGGCACTCAGAGCTCGCCTAAGCCCTATTAATTTAATTTAATTAATTTGTTGTAAGGGCATAAGCCCAGTTTTCCTTTATTTTTCTGTGGTCTTGTGTTGTGTAGCTTATATTTTCTATTTCTTTTCTGAGTTGGTTATTTGCGTAGCTAGACGTATAAATTATAATTGGGTATTAATTATTTTGTACAAAATTAATAAGATTTTCTCATATTAAGTTAATGAATAAAGATTCCTAATAATTTAACAACTTCATGCTTTCTCACTTAAAGACCACTTAGTTTTATATATATTATAAAAAATACATAGTTTTCCTAAATAACCAAAAAATATAATTTTTCCCAATTAATCAGTAATCGGTTCACTTCGTTAATTGATAACGATTGTAGCTCGCGACGATAGACGGATTTTGGTAGTTTAATTAAATAACTTAAAACTAGACTAGGATCTTCTTCTAGAAATTGCAACTAAGCACAACTAGATATGGCTCATTGTGGATCTAAGTCAAGGTTGTCAACTGTAGGATTTCGAGGACGTATTTGACTTCATCCCCGGTACCGACATCCTATTCCAGTCATCAAACAGAGGCAAGTTACGGTTATGCTATCTTATATTTTAATTAGTAATTGTCAAGTTGCATGTTTAAACCACATTGCTACACGGAACCCCCTCCTAGGGTTCAAATATTGATTGATATTGATAGTGGGGATATTGGAAGAATAGTGTAGCGTTTGTGACCATCGTATTGATGAGCTATCCGCTGACCCTTGGCTTTTTGTCCTCTTTTTGTGCTTTTTATTTTCTTCTGTCGTAGTTCGTTTCTTTTTGCAATGTAGTCTTTTTTCTACTTTTGATGAAAAAGAAATAAAGAACTTTTGATGGCTCATTTGTCATTAACTTGTGGTTGTTTATGTGGACTTAGCATCTTTGGCGTACCTTGGTTTTAGGTACAGATGATAAGTTGAGAGAAGGAACCGACATGTTTACTCAGAGGTAATGTTGACATGTAAATATGGGGCTAGCGATAGAGTTTTCTTACTCAGAGGTGATGTGGACGTGGTAAGAACGGACTCTGTGGGGATGCGAAGAACAACTCAGAGGTGTTATGGACGTGGATGTTCTATTGGCAAGATGTAACAACACGGAGGTTGGTACATGGGGTGTTTACTCAGAGGTAAGGTGGACGTAGTAAACATTGATTTTGGTTTAATCTTACTGAAAGTAAAGTTTAAACTTTGCGGGAAGATAAGAAAACAAAGAGTTGATGTGGACATGGGTGTTTTCTATTGGGGATTGATAAAAGAATGTCCCAGAACAGCTGGGTCCCTGGGACATATCATGATACGAGGTCTGAATGTAATGGTAAAATATATAGATATTCTTCTTACTGGGGAGATGGAAGTACAAGTTGAGGAGCTTCAACCGTAATACTACTTTAGGACCTTGTCGTTGATTGGCATCATTAACGTGTCCTCATTAGGTTAGTGAGTCGATAGGTGCCATTAGAGTACACCGTCTCAATAATGAAAGGACCTTCTCACTTGGGTTCAAACTTTTCTGATGTCTTTTGAGTCATCACCATTGGCCTTCTGAATGATAGGACAATATCCCCTACCTGGAAAGTCTTTTGTTTGACCTTCTTGTTGAAAGCCTATGAAATGAGAGCCTAATAGAGCTCAATGCGCTATTGAGCCAAGAGGCATCCTTCGTCCAGCACCTCCAACTCTTGTAACCGGCGACGTTGATTGTCCTCCTTTGTCAGCTGGTTCGTAATGGCCACTCGTAGTGAAGGAATTTGGATGTCAAGAGACAGCACTGCTTCGCTTTCGTGGACCAGAAAGAACGGGGTGTTGCCCATCGTAACTCGTACCGTTATGCGGTAGGCCCAATGGCGTCCGCTTAGCTTCTCGACCCAGTCCCTTTTATTGGTTGACATGACTTTCTTGAGGAGTTTGATGATTATTTTGTTGAACGCTTCAGAAAAACCTATTTGTTGTCGAATTGTAAGCGGTCGATGCCACGTTCTGGATGTGATTCTTGTCACAGAACATGATGAACGCATGGCTTATGAATTATGGACCATTGTTGTGGATGATCCTCTGGGGTACCCCGAAATGGTAGATGACGTGATGCTTGATGAAGCTGATCACCTTCGAGCTTTTTACTTCTGATAGAGGTATAGCCTCCATCCACATAGAGAAGTAATCAGTGATTGCCAAAATGAAACGATGTCCTCTGGATGACGGAGGGGTAATTGGTCCAACTATGTCCATATCCCAGGCTTCAAAGGGCCAAGAGGTGACTATTGTGTGTAGGAACTCTGAGGGTCGATGGATGAAGTTAGTATACAGTTGGCAGACACGACACTTTTTAGCATACTAAATAGCATTCGCCATCATAGTAGGCCAGTAATGGCCTATACGTCAGAGTTGGTCCTGTCGCTTAGGACCGGGTTGATGAGCTCCACAGGTACCATCATGAGACTCCCAAAGAGCTTTGGATGCCTCCACGTTTGACAAGCATCGGAGGAGAAGCCCCTTATAAGAGCGACGATACAACATCTTGGTGGCCGTATCGTAGTAGAATTGGAGAGAGCATGTTTTGATAGACATAGCTTCTTTTAGGTCATCTAGAAGGATTCCATAGGCTACGAAGTCTATAAACAAACACATGCACAGATTATTTTTGAGACACACCAGATCCCATCTAATCACCTTAACGAAGTGTTGAGTCCCGAGAGGTGCTGCCAATGAGGTAGCAAGGCCAGCCATAGCATCCGCCTCCAAATTTTGTAGCTGAGGTACATGTTCTATAAAGAACTCGGTGAAGGTTGAAACGATGTGCAAAGCCGCTTTATGATAAGGAATCAGGTCCTCTTGGCGAACCTCATATTGTCCTCGGACCTGGTAGACAATGAGCTTTGAATCGCCATAGGACTCGAGGCATTCTATATTGTCTTGCTAACTGGAGTCCCATAATAAAGGCATTATACTCCGACACATTATTGGAGCACGACTCTGTGAGAGAATAGGCACGCTGGATGAATAGCTTGTTTGGAGAGATCAAGACTACCCCTACCCCTGCGATGATCTCCCTTGGGGCCTGTTCGTGAAGCACCACGAAGAACATCCGCTAGACGGAGTTTCCTTCTGCAACGTTGGATTACAGCACTTCATCTGGAATATCTTTATAAAGTTTGGATGACTCTGGGATTGGATGTGCAGCTAAGAAAGCATCCAATGCTTGGCCCTTCACAGCTTTTTGTGGCACAAATACCATATCGTATGGTATCAATAGTATTCCTCATATAGCTAATCTAGAGTTTAGTGCTCCCGACTTTGTCATGAGGACCCTGAGTGGATTGACTCGGGAGATGACATGGATCGTTTGACCCGATACGTAATGGCGGGTCTTCTGAATGGCAAAAACGAGAGCTAGATATTCTTTTTTGACAGGGTTGTACCAGTGTTCGGCCTCGATTATAGTCCTACTTACGTAGTAGATAGCTTGCTCGTAGCCTGTATCATTGTTCTGAGCCAGTAGAGCGCCCAGAAAATAATCTATTGCACGGACGTAGAGCAAGAAGGGTTTGCCCACAACCACTGCTACCAGGACAGGAGGATTTGTGAGATAGGCCTTGATGTCGTCAAATGCCTTCTGACACTCCTATGTCCAGACGTAGGAGACCCCCTTTTTATGAGCTTGGTAAAGGGTTGACATCATTCGAAAAGATTTGCTATAAACCTTCGGATGCATGTGAGACGTCCATGTAGGCCTCGAAGTTCTCTCAGGTTCTTTGGAGGGGTCATGTCAAAGATGGCTTTGGTCTTCTCGGGGTCAACATGGATACCCTTCGTAGTGATAATAAAACTCAAGAATTTGTCGCTAGAAACCCCAAGGAAAGATTTAGCTGTGTTCATCTTGAGCTAATGTGCTCGCATGAGATCGAAGACAATCCTTAAATCTTGCAAGTGATCACCTCGTAGAAGACATTTGACCGCGATATCGTCAACATAACATTCGACTGTCTTGCGAAGATACTTACGGAAGATGGTGCTCATAGCTCGCTGGTATGTCGCACTTACATTCTTCAAGCCAAAGGATATTACCGTGTGACAGAAAAACCCCCTTTGGAGTCCTGAACGACGTGTGCTTCTCATCTTCCGGGAGCATCTTGATCGGGTTGTAGCCCGAATATACGTCCATGAAGGACATGCGTTCAAAGCCACATGTGTTATCGGTTATTACATCTGTGATCGAAAGTGAAAACTTATCTTTGGGTCAAGTGGAGTTGAGGTCCCTGAAGTCGATGTAGACTCGGATCTTTCCGCTCTTTTTAGTGACGGGAACGATGTTGGCCACCCAGTCTGGGTATTGCTCCTCACGAACAAACCCACTTTCTATGAGTTTATCCACTTCTTTGTCGATGATGTCCATGATGTTAGGACAGAAACGTCATTGTTGCTGCTTAACAGGTCTAGCGTTAGGTAAGATGTTAAGCTTGTGTATTGCAACTTGTGGGTCTAAACCTGGAATTTCTTCATAGCTCCAAGCGAAGACGTCAATATATTATTTAACAAGTTTGACAAGGATTCTCTATCTTCTTCTGTCAAGCTTTTACTGATAAAGATGGGTTTGGGAAAGGATTCATCCCCTAAGTTGATTTGTTCGACTTTGTCTTCAGTAGGAGGCTGTCGTAGATCAAAACGAGATTCATATTGCTCTCCTAGGCGTTGAGCCCAGGGTTTCTCTTCGAAGAACTCGACATCTTCTTTTTCTGGAAGATGTACGAATGTCATGTTGACTGACAATACTTCTCTGAAGATCGGGCCGATGCTAGTGTCGGAGTCCCAAGTTGAGGCTTCAGATGAGTGAGAGTGCATGGCCTCTCCATTTTTTGAACTCTCTGGGGTTGTCAGAGGTGTGATGTCGTCTACTCCCCATCGAGTGCGGTGGTAGTTGTCTTGAAGCTTCCCTTTTGGAACTGCAAGTCATAGGAGAAGACGTCAAGACGTCATCCTTTTCTATAGTTCAAGTCTTTGCCACTTTTCAAGTCGTAGCCCATTTTTTTATAAGATACTTTACTTAATTAGTGTACCGGTATATTTGCAATCTACCTGTATCCGATTCTGGTTCGACAGGCGGAAGGTCTTGATGACGCTCGACTTTGCCGAAGATGATAGTTTTCTCATCCTGGTTCCAGGATAGCACTATATAATAGACCCCTCAGTTTGGGACAACTCGGTTTATATGATTAACAATCGTCATTTGTGTTTGCAACGACTGTAAGGCATTATCTAAAGTATACATGGCATTCCAATATGGAAGATCAGAGTAGTTCAAAGACAGCCTTTTATTGATAAAATATGAGATCTTGTCCCGAGGAATTACATCGTCAAGATATGGGACGTCAATATTAGAAGATATATAATCAACTAACTCTTCATTGGTAACCACCAGAGTAGCTTTGGGAGATTCTGGGGCTTTAAGCCAAATTTTGGCCACTAGAGGAGTTGACGCCTTGGCAGGCGATGTTTCTCGAGAGCTCCTTGGGAGTCTGACGCGTATTGGCTCATGAGACTATAATGGGAGAGATGCTGGGGCCTTCCCCTATAGCTTGACTATGAGGGGAGCCGACGATTAGGGTGGTTTCCCCTTGAGCCGCACTTTTAGAGGTGCTTTAGTTGGCATTTTAGCGACTGGTGCTTTTTTGTGCAGCTTAACGACGATAGGAGCCGACAGTTGGGGAGGTTTCCCCTTGAGTCGTACCTTCAAAGGAGCTTCAACGGCTGTTTCAATCATGGAAGCAGGTTCCTTCCCACGTAACTTGGCTACGAGAGGAGCTGATACTTGGGACGGTTTCCCCTTGAGCCGCACCTTCAGAAGGGCTTCAATTGCCATCTCAGCTTTGACTTCGGCCTCTATTTCGGCCTCTGCTTCATCATCAGCTTCATTAGTCTCATCCTGTAAGTGGATTGGCTTGCATAGATCAGTATCAGTAAAAAATGCCTCGATCCCACTGAAGGGATCAATATCAGCAAACTCCATCCTAACTATGCCATTGGTAGACAAATATTTCATACATTGGTGGGGGGTAGACAGCACCACCATGTACTCGTGTATCCATGGTGTCCCAACAGGATGTTATAATTAATGTCCGCGTCAACGACATAACAGGCTACCTCTGTCTGAAGATCACCGATATGACATTTTAGTCAGATTTTCCCCAGAGGCTCGCCCTTGCTAGCGTTAAAGCTGCTGACCGTGGTGTTGTATGGAGTCAGGCGATGCATCGGTATCCCTAGCATCTGGAGCAAAGTTCGAAGGATAATGCTAAGAGTGGACCCAGGGTCGATCTAGATCCAATCTACCTTGATGGCACCAACATACCCTGTGTAATACAGTGGTTTGTTATACCAATTTTTCTTGAGCAAAATGTCCTGTTGAGTGAATGTGATGTTGGGGATGATTTCCCCTATACTATGGCAATGCGGACATGTTGTTGGATCTTCTTCAGGCTGCTTGACCTGACTGATGAAAGACTCTACATCCTTCAGTGCCTTACATAGAGCCTTCCGAGTATCTTTGGATAAACGGAGAAGCTTAAATAGTGATAACCGAGCTGGAGTACTGGCGAGCTGCACCAGTATGTCAAAGTTGTGGTTTAGTCAACCCCGAAGCACTGTGTTTTCGTAGAGGCCTATCGAAACGATCCTCCTTCTACTTCTGTTTGTCGGCTGCTGGAGGTTGGGATGAATCTTCCCCTTGGGAAGCCGTAGTGGTGACATGAGGTATCACTTCAGCCGGAGCCTCCTCTTGTTGAACTTTCTTTTGTGAACTCGTCTGTACAGGAAGGGCTTCCTCGGGGAAGGAAGTAACCATTCAGCAAGACTTGGTTTTCTTGGCCTTGGTTTTGGAGGTAGGACATACCCCCGGTTGAGTCAATTCCGGAGCTAGATCTGGGTGAACCCACATGATCTTTCCTCCGGGATGTCGTGAATGGTACCAGCCCACTCAGATTATCACAAGTTGGTGGAAGGTTGATTACTTCTATTGTCGCCCTGGGGATGGAGACGACACCATCTTGAGCTTTATTCGATGGTAGGGTACCGAACTGGAGAGACACCATATTCGTCGAGACTGTCCTTTACTCATAGTCAAGCAAGAGGACGTTCGTATTGATCATGCATGTGAGCCCCCTGAATTTTGGGGCTCTCTTAAAATTTTTTAAATTAATTATTTTCTGTAAATAATTTTTTATTATAATTAGTTTTACCATAAAATGAACTTTTTCGTGACTTTGATTTTTGGAGCACCAGGGATGTCAATCTCTCGGAACTTCCTTCATATATTTTATAGTAGACAAGATTACCTTTATTTTGATATATCATATCCTATTCAAAGTTGTTCTCTTGTATTCTATTTACATCGCACAATTTTCTGGTCAATTTACGCAGTTTGACCATCTACCGTAAAATTTGACTTAACTTCCAAATTGATTTTGGGGCTCGACATCGATCCAACATAATCGACCCAATATATGTTTTTGACCTATTTTGAGTCTACCACGCACATGCCATTAGTGTGCCATCCAGTTGAGCTCCCGCATGCTAGTATTTTATCAATGATCATAAATGACTTAATTTGTAGTCACGATCGCACCAAGCTCAATCCTAGCCTTTCATTCAAACCCCTACCTATCCCAAACACTCATCCCTTCATGTCAACCCTAAAACCCCTATCCACTCTCCTTAAAACACCAAAACATGGTATAACACCAGCAGCCATCCCTTCATTCTTCTTCCTTAAATCATAGAAGAACCCTAATCCTCCACTCCAACTCCTCCCCCACTTTAGAATGTGGTCTGTGAGCCCTCGTCTATTTCCAGTAAATTGTCAATGTTATTATATTTTTATGGATTAGAATTAGATATTTCATAAATATAATATAGAGTAGTATAAATTAAGTCAATAGTTGCCTTAGGCTTAGTTTATTATTTTGTAATGACAATCCTAACACACTTATTCCTCCCCACCACATTTTTAAATAGGTTCCAAAATCTTTTATTTGTATGAGCATGTCAACATCAATCCCTTATCCCTTGGGTAATCACTTGTATCACAACCCAAACCTTTTTTACTACAAACCTTATTTTTCCAACTGGACTTGGCTCATGTGGTGAGCACAACCATTCTCTAGGTAACCCATAACTGAAACCTTTAATTCAAACACAGGCACTGTACGCCTTCTTCTTTATGTACGTGCACAAGTCTGTACTGTGTACCCTTCTGCCAGTGCAATGGCGTGTCAGGAACGCGTACGACTGTGTCCTCCTCGTAGCAGGCCGAGCGACAAGTTCTTCCTTTCCCTCTTATATATATTGCTTTAGGTTCTCACCCCAGCTTAATGAAACCCTGGCTGCCAACTACCCATTCCTCCTTCTTCGTATACATCACCTTCTACTTCCCCTCCTTCTTAATGGCAGCGACCATCGAGAGCTCTGGCCTACCGCCATACGAATGATGCACTGCCCTCTGCACAGCCTCGACCTATGCCACGCCTGGCTACTCTTGCACTGATCGCGGCAGTAGCACGAATGCAGCCGCGTACGAGTATGTGTGTACAACAGGTACAGCCGCAAGCACTGTAGTAGCGCACCACCGCCGCCATAGGGGTCGTGTGCCTCCACGCCACCTCCTCTGGCTTTGCTCCAGTATTGCATCATCCATTGGCCGCCGTCCTGCAATATCGAGCTGCTATTGCTACTTCTATTACGAGTGTTCTTCCCGCATGCTGCTACATACCGTCATGTCACCGTGCCAAATCATCGTGTACACCCCCAGGATTCGAGTGCGGATAAGGCGACCTTCGCAACGAGCCATATAGGCGATTCATGTGTTTCACACGAAATCCCGTCGTGACGCGCACGTTTAAAAACTCAGAAAATGTATATCGTCTCAGCAAATTTGGGAGTGTTTTCTGGACGATCCGACCATTGGATCGTCAAAATCCTTGCTCCGTTACAATCTTGGTATATACCCCTTCTTTCAACTAAAATTTCAACCGTTAATTCAATGGGTTGATTGATCAAAACTGGCCACCAAGTTGACCATTTAAATTGTGTTATTTTTGGACAGTTTCGTGGAGCCAACTTCGTGGATTTGTTTCTCCAACATCGTGGTTTCGTTTGATGCTCCATCGATTTTTTTGCATAGCAGGTATAACCACCTTCATGCCATAAAAGTTTTAGCTTCATAGGATGTCGTTTGGTTGTTTGAAATCGACGCCAAAGTTGGTCTCTCGAAACCGTAATTTCTAACTTGTAAAATTCTAATTTTGAACCTTGGACTACAGATTCCAATTCTGATGCCACCAGTGGACTCATGGCATCGTTCTGACAAGAATTGATATATAATTTACTGAGTTTGGAGCAACATGGCCCCGACATGCATTTTCGTGTGAAACGGGTCTCCTTGTCCGAGCCAACGGGTCATTTTGAGATCGGGTCATCAGAATCAAATTTTGGATATACCATTGGGTTTATATCGTAATTCTGGACTCGTTAAGATATAATTTTTTTAGGTTTAGTGGACTTGTATCCTGACACATTTTTCGGTGCAAAGTAGGTCCAACGATATACATCGGTTTGACCCAAAAGTACCATTTTGCCCCTGTGTCCAAATTGGACTTATGGATAGGCTATCCTAGCTAATTTACCCATTCTGGACACGATGATGATGTTTGTTTCATCATCCGACGATGTATGTAGATTTTTCCTTTTTGTATCACCCTTAATTATAATTAATGTTCGTGTTTCGGAATCCGTGCGTCGAAACTGAGATCAGTCGATTCCAGTGATCTCACATCGCTGAAATTGATAAGTTAACCATGTGGATCACTATGACAAGATTGTTAACCTTTTGGTTGATCATCTTGTCTTGACTTGCATGTCATAGGTTTCGTTGTAAGAATATTGAGGTCCAAATTTGATACTTTAAAACTATAACTTATAATTCATATTATTGGCAATAATGATTATAGAGACTAGTATGACCTAGTTCTAGGAGATATAATTACAAGTCTCTTAGATGACAAAAGATAATAGGTGACTAAAACAACCCAAGCTCCCTAGGTGGGAGTTATTAGTCATACATGTACTATAGTGTGCGATATATATTTGTTTGTGATTTGGGTTGATAGATAGTACATAGAGTATAGTTATCATGGATTGTGGGATAGACCTTGGTACTACAGTCTCAGCACAGTTCGGACAACTCCATGCAAGTGTACCGTGCCAATCTTGTACTTCAGTTTATAATATTTAGCTTTTACATATATATATATATATATATATATATATATATATATATATATATATATATATATATATATATTTGCTTGATTTTTTTATTACAACACTTAGGGCCCAATTCGATACAGTGTGTTTGAATCACATTCGGGTGCCGATGGGCGTTTGTGCCATCGTGTATCGATACTAGATATTCATATTGGTGTTACTGTGACAACTCATTGCGGGGTACACTCTGACCATAGAACATGTTTCATGTGACATTACATTATTGACAGATTTTCGTACATGATTACATCTTAACATACAGAAATCCCGAGTTTGATTCTAGGACGATAACATTGATATGCATGCACTGTTACATTACTATTATGACTCGTTGTTCTAGTTAGAGGTTCTGATCGAGCGTCTCGTGGATACGATACATGAAGTCACATGGGCGGAGAGAACATACACCATGCGCTTGGGTTACTTTCCCTCATAGTATACCGTTGTCTCATTCCAGAGCTTCAGGGATTTCGTAGTTTGCCATAACTTTCTTATTGGACCATGGGGTATTCACAGTTTGCCGGAGTGCCTATCAGGTCTTCGGGATACACCATGACAGCCTGCGTGTTCGAGTGATGTTTCTTAAATTGCATTAGCATTTTAGTTGGTTATGTTAGATTCACCCCCTTTATCAGTCTTACTATACTTTATGTATCATTCATTAATGTCGTACACTTGGCCTGTATATTATTTACATTATTGTGTCCCTCTGAGGACCTAGTTTCCATCCAGGTTGGCTGAGTGGGTTTTGTTGAGCTGCTTGCTGGATTGTTGATTGTATTCATTTTATTACAGGTATTCAATCTTTCAGAATTATATGTTTCACTTACAGTTATTTGTATCTGCTTAGTAGCCTTGTATTTATAGACTCATATTATCTTTTCGATTCTATTCGGACAGGTATGATTATTGACCTGCAGGCTAGTATTCATATTTCCCTTTCTTATATTTTTGTTGCTTGGATTGAGATTTATAGAGTTGATGTAGTGATAATTACACCATTTCTAACAGCTTATACGTATTCTAGTCAGACTAGAGTCTGGTTGAATACGTAGCTGGCCAATGTCACGTGGCTCGTTTGTGGTAAGTTGCGGTTGGGAGATGAATACCTTGAAGTATTTGCTTAACACGACCTTCAACGTCCTCATCTTCAGCTTTGCGACTTACCCGTGTGTACGTACGCATGTGCGTACCCCCGCCCGTGTGTGCATGCACGTACACGTAGCACAACTTACTGGACGGGAAGGCTCAGAGGGAGGGCGGACCCTGTTAGGGAGCTTACCTATGTTTTTGTGGTTATTTAGGGTCCGGTCTTTACGCGCGCGTCCACGACATAGTTCACGTACGCCCGCACGTGTGTATGTGCGCTCGAGCGCAGTTAAAGTACATGCGTGCGTACGTACACGAGTTAAGAACACGGTCCCGCGCTTGCCCGCGTATACGGGTGCGTACGGTTTAAGAACACGCTCGAATATGCGGGTGGGTTAAGAACGTGTGGGCATAACGTGCTACACGGGTATGTGTGCCCGCCCGCGGCATAGAACACGTACGTGAGCATGTGCATGTCATGACACATAGATAGTTTATGATCAATATCAAAAACCATCCCAGGTTGTCTCAGGTCGGGTGTCCGACAAACCGATGGTAGTTCTTCAAGATATAGTAGTCTCAGGTCGGGTGTCCGACAAATCGATGGTAGTGACAGTACCTCAGGTCGCTTACCCTGTCTACCTCATCGAGGCACTTTAGATTAGGTAACTTGATCTTGTCACCTTGCTTCAGTATCTCGAAGAGCTGTAAGGTGTCGTTGTCATTGAAGGAATATACCTTCTTCTGCCTTGGTGTACCTGGTGGCTTCTGAGTAGAGTCCGGCCCACCTTTTGAGGCATTCACTGTTAGTGCCTGAAATTCCATGCTTCTACAAAAGTGCCTAGCCTGCATTGTTCTCCCAATCAAGAGCTGGTGGTCATCACCACCCTGGAGGTGGATTTGCCGAGGGAGACTGTTGAAGTCCCTGTGTCCGACATCCTGGAGGATGAAGAGCCCTCTGTAGATGCCGGCTCTCCTGACTATGCCAAGGGGACTTTGCTATTATTATGACCAGGGTTGCTGAAAAGGATCGCTAAACCGAAGCGAGTTCTTCTGTTATAATCCTATCACATAAGATAGATAACCTTCTTATACTCCTTACAATAATCAGGGTTGATATTTTTCTTTTGCAGGTATATTTATGGTTGTAGCGGAGCCTGAGGTGATCAGGACCGAGCAGGCTTAGAGGGATCACATGGTCGAATCTGTCTCCCAGTCTGTAGAGACTATTGATAAACCCGTTACCCCGACTGGGGTAACTGCAAAATGACTAAAGAGGTGGTATTAGAGGCCCCTACTGATACTGAGGGGATAGAGCGAGAAACCCCTATTGAGTCCGCCGTTGGGGCGGGAGAGAAGGAGACCACAACTGGACCTACATTCCAAGCTAAAGTGGTAAAAAAAAAGACTGCCGTCGATGCTCCATGTGAGGCAGAAAAGGAAGAAGTCATGGCGGACAAGGCAGATAAAGAAACCGCCTCTAGTCCTGAGGCATCGGACTCAGATTCTAGGCCTAATTTTGATCAGGTGGCAGGGGTTCCTGTTCCCATGCCTTCTTGCCTTGGGACAAATATCGATGCGGTTCTCCAGGGGCAAGGATGAGTGCCTTTACCTATGGTGGTGCAGCCAATGTTAGCTGGAGCCTCTATCTTGGTGGAATCCAGGTCGACATCTACTTTAGATGGTTCTGGGGTGTCATTGGCCCTGGTACCCCAAAATGTAGCCTGTGTACAGTTGTTTGGAACGGTCATATCGCATGGAGTAGCTGTTACACGCCATACACAGGGTACGACCGCCTTAGTACTTGCTGTACCTTTGTCTCTAGTGAGGCCTTCCTTAATAGTGTCTCCGGCAATACTTATGTCTTCGGCTGAGGAAAATGACTACACGAATCTTAGCATTTAGATCTTTTACACCATTTTAATGAGGGGGTGTCGAAAGTGCTTGGGCAGTCGATCTTTTGCCTGGGCCAAGACTTCAGCACTTTCTACAAGTAGCCGTATAAGGTCTTATTAGTGCTGTGAGGCTACAACCGATGCTCTCAAGGTATTGGTGGGTGAATTGGATCATCACCTGGCCGAGCTCCAAGCCCTTCAAGCCAACGACCTCACATCTCTAGTGGCGGAGGAGCAAAGCAAGATGTTGGCAAAAAAATTTGAGGCCAAGTAGGCGTATTTATCCAGCCGGGCAGATCTTGAACGTGATATGGCTGAAGACAACACCAAGGATCTTGAGCTCTTAACTGTCGAGGAAACTCAGGTCATCCTCTAAGAGACCTTGGCTCGATGTTTGACGTAGGTTGATCATCAAATCTATCTACTCCAGAAAAATAGAGCTCATATGGTGGCTGAGGCACAATGGGCAGCTACAAAACAAGCAACCCTTTGTCATGAGGCAGAGGAATATGCTCGATATGTGGCTAGCTTGACTGACCGGAAGGCAAAATTGGATGCTAAATACAACGAGTTTACCGCCTTTGAAGTCGAGACAGTGGTGGGTCGTGAAGCTGAATGTCGGGCATTGGTGAATTTTCAGGCTCGGGCCGAGACTCTAAATCGTCGTATTGGTGAGTTGTTTGCCAACTCTTAGCTTTTGTTGTTCTTTTTGTTTTATTTTTTTGCTTAGTTCAAGAAAGAATCTTTTGATGTAGTCATGTCTCCTCTTTATGCTGAAAAAATAAAGACTTTATTTCCTTGTTCATCTATATTTGTGAATTGTGTGATTTTGTTTATGATGAGCACCATGCCAAAGTTAATATGGATATGGCAGGTTATGTAGCATCATTAAGGATCTTTTGCGGGCTTATCATCCTTGGCATACCTAGCATTAGATATGGATGGTAAGTAAGATAGAATGTTTTGCTCAGAGGTAGTGTGGACGTAGCAAAACATGAGTTTTGAAGCATGAATCTTATTCATAGGTTATGCGAACATGATAAAATAGAACTTCCTTGGGAATATCCAAGAAGCAATTCAGAGGGAATATGGATGTGATTGCTTTTTGACATGAATGTAGTAAAATATACTTTACTAAGTGAAAATATTTACTCAGAGGTAATGTGGGCGTGGTATACATTCAGTTAGAGTTAGCTTACTCAGAGGTTATACTAACATGGTAAGATAGGACTCTATAGGGATGTAGAGAATAACTCAGAGGTAATATGGACGTATATGTCTTCTACTGGGGAAAATGGTAACAGAATGTCCTAGAGCAGCTGGGCTCCGAGGGCATATTTGCTAAATTTTTGTGGCGGTAGTGATAATCGGATAGTTCAGAGGTAATATGGACGTGAACTACGACTTTTGTCAAGGAATAGTATCGAAAACTTTTTTGATCTAACAAGGGATCGTAAGAATGGGACAAAATAGGCCCTATTGAATGTTTATACATTTGCTGGAGATAAAATACAATGTAGAGTCCTGTATTTTTATTTGGATCCGTTGGAGAACAGGAAAGCACATGCTTGGATTAGATATGGTACTTCTTGCGGAACTTGTTGTTGGTCGGCATCATTAGCAAGTCTCCGTTAGGTTTTACGAGCCGGTACGCGCTTTTGGAATATATCGACTCTACGACGAAGGGGCCCTCCCACTTGGGCTGGAATTTTTTGGTTGTCTTGTAATTTATGACCATCGATCTTCTTAATGACAACATAAGGTCACTAATTTGGAATGCCCTGTCCTTTACCTTTATGTTAAAGGCTTCAAAAATCCGAACTTGATATAGCTCAATGCATTGTTTGGCCAGGCGGCATTTTTTGTCAAGTGCCTCTAACTCTTGTAATCGCCATCATTGGGTATCCTCGTCCATCAACTGATTGGTAATATCTACCCTTAGAAAGGGGATCTAGATTTCCAGGAGAAGGACTGCTTCACTCTCGTAAGCCAAGGAAAATGGTGTGTTGCCGTTGGAGTTTAGACTGTCGTACGCTAAGACCAGAGACAGTCGTCCAACTTCTCATTCCAGTTGCGTTTATTGGACGACATGAATTTCTTGAGTAGCTTAACGATTGTTTTGTTAAATGCTTCTGACAATCCATTTGCTGCTGGGTTGTAGGCGATCGAAGTCACATTTTGGATTCAGTTCTTATCGTAAAACCGATAGAATGTGTAACTTACGAATTAGGGCCATTATCGTGGATGATCCTGTTGGCCCATTGGTCATGGTTAAACCTGATTTTAATAATTGATCAAACTCTATCTCGATATAAATATGAGTCAATTCAAATGTTTACTAACGACGTTTTGGACACTAATCAAAGATGTATATCTACTCCATTCAAGACCGAAGCTGCTTGCCACTCATAATGTATCTCCTTCAAAGCAATATAATTTTTTATTTTATTGAGTCTAGGAATACATTGTACACCAAGTCGTACTGGCAAATAGGCTATCCGAAAAAGTTTTTCAAAACTGACCTATCTCTTTAAAAATGACCTATGTTTTTGAAAAATACCTATTTTACAAAAAGCTTCTAAAGGACTTTTCAAAAAGCCAAAATTTATTTTTCACAAAATCAACTGACCAAACCCTAACAGAACTCGGCCAGAGTTCGGCCATGTTGAACGTTATGCGAACGTTTGATTTTGAACTTGGTCTCCCTTCAGTTGCGGTTTGTTACAAAGAGTTCTGTCCGAATTCTGCCCGAATTTTGTCAGAGTTCTGTCTTTGGAAAAACTATAAATAGAGAAGGATTTCGATCATTTCAAATCACCAATTTACTTTCAATCTCTTCTCTTCTAAAGCTTATATTTCTTCCAAAGAGTTCTAAAAAGCTTCCATTTTCAAATCCCAAGCCAGTTACAATCCTCTAGTCGATTTGCCAGTACGGTATAGTCTAGAAAGTTTCAGAGCGATTGTAATCAGAGGCTTGATTAAAGATTGACTCTTCATAATTGAAGTTGGTCGAGTTCTTCGTATCAAAGCTCGCATCTGTAGATGTTGCAAGGACTTCGTATGAAAACTTGTAGGATTTTCCAATAGTGGATTCAACTGGAAGCTAGAGTTCTTCCAACTGGACTAGTCCTCGCAAGAGGGAAACCAGAATAAATCTTGGTGTTTGCGTTTGCCTTCTGATCACTCTTTTATTACTGTCATTTATTTTATGATTATTTTTATATCTGTGATCTAACTGCTAATGAGTTCTTAATTAGCAATATTCCACTGCCTATTCTATTCACCCTCCTCTAGAGTATTCTGCTTTACGATTTCGTTTCTACAATTGGTATTAGAGCGGATTATACAGTTAAAGCAAGGTAAAATTGCAGTTATATTCAATTGTTATATAGATCACAGCATTACCCATGGCAACTTTGAAATTCACAAGTGAAGGCCAAGCCACAAACAGACCTCCACTGTTTGACGGCACAAACTACACTTATTGGAAAATACGTATGAGTTTCTTCCTAAAATCTCTTGATTTTGACTTATGGTCTGTAGTTATTGATGGCTATAAAAAGCCCCCTCGTATTAATGTTAATAGAGTTTTAGTTGAAAAATCCCATGACAAATATACAAAGGATGAAAAGAAAAAGGCCAGTCTTGACGCACGTGCTATTAACGCTTTATTTTGTGCTTTAGACAGAACTGAATTCAACAGGATGTCTACCGGCACAACATCAAATAAAGTGTGGAAACTTCTCGAAGTAACCCACGAAGGAACAACATAAGTCAAGGAGTCAAAGATCAGCAGACTTACTCAGGAGTACGAGGTGTTCAAAATGAAGCCAAGTGAATCAGTCACTCAGATGTTTACAAGATTCTTGGATATTATAAATCCTTTGTCTTCACTAGGCAAGGATTACAGTAACCATGAGAAGATTCGTAAACTTCTACGAGCTCTCACAAAGAACTGGATTCCAAAGGCTACAACAATCATTGAAGGGAACGACCTCTCAACAATGTCTCTAGAAACACTCATGGGTAAGCTACTCACTCACGAGTTAGAACTTCAAGACTTTGAAGATGCTACACCAAAAGAGAAGTCAGAGAAGTCGATCGCTCTTAAGGCTCAACATAGAAGAACTGTCGAAGATCAAGCTCTTCTGGTAAGAAAATTCAAGAAGTTCATAAGATTTAACAGGAGAACAAAAGACAGCAACAACAACAACAACGAGGAAGATCCTATTTGCTATGGATGCAAGAAGAAAGGACACATGAAGAAAGATTGTCCAACAGCATCATCATCAAAGAAAAGCAGCAAATATGACAAAGGCTACCTGAAGAAATCTACATCAAGGAAGTACGCCAACACAAGCATATGGCATGAAAGTGAAGCCAGCGACTCAGAAGACGAACAATCAGATGACGCTGCAAATGTATGCTTGATGGCTTGCGATCAAGTAATCGCTAATCCTCTATTTGATCCTTATGATGATTTCACCTTTGAGCAACTAAGAGAGGCTTTCAGTGACCTGTTAAATGATTACATGAAACTGCGTATTAAATATGAAACCTCTAAGAAGGTACTCAAAGAGTACAAAGGTAAAATAGGAAGACTTACCGACTAACTAGATCATGTTAGAAATAATGACTCTTCAAATGAGTCTGGTGAGCTTTCTTCAATTAAGTTGTTGTTACACGAGACTGTTAAGCTCTTCGAAGAAAAAACCAAACCATTATCTAGTTAAAGGAAGACCTATCTAAGGAGAGAAAGAGTCTCCAGTGTGCACAAGTCAGATTAGAATCAGTTACATCTGACTATACTAGATTATATGACACTTCCAAAAAGTTGGAAATTAGTTTAGGAAAACGGCCTAAAGTTGCTGCTTCCTATTCTAACACGTGTCAATTACCGAATCATCAGAACACGTCCAACACTGTCAGACCAAACCATACCAAAACTATGCCCAAGAAGACAATTAGGCATGCATTCTTCTATACTAGAAAACCAAAACCTACCAATCATGCACCTCACACAACTTTCAACACTCAACATACCAAATGTCATTATTGTAGCCTCATTGGCCATATATCTTCTGCATGTAGAATGAGAAAGTTAGTAGATTAAAATGTTTATACATGGATACCAAAAACTAACCAGTCAGGACCCTACAATAAATGGGTACCAAGAGTTTCATCTAGAAATTATTTTGTAGGTGGAACGCCCTTCACATGCTAGGAGCAAATGGATCCTCGACAGCGGTTGCTCAAGGCACATGTAACGCCCCAGTCCCAAAATAGTTGGGACCAGATACGTATTTTGCCAGCTGCATACATACGAAGCACACTCCAATATATGGAAACCTTGTATGTATACATAAGCTGTAAAATGTAGTAATCCAAGACAAACTAAATCTCATCCACAATAAAAAGAATAATAGTATAAATCAACTTGAATATTTATGGTACAATCGTGGGGCGGAGACAAAGTCCACTACCAACTATCAAAAGGAGATAAAGTACACAAGAAAATGATCCATGAAAGTATCAAGACGAACCAAGAGCATCCATCTTCGAAGGAATGGAGAAGACCACAATCTTGGCTAGAACACCTGCAGTAAATCATGAAAACACACACCTGGAGAGATAACCAGGTCCTCAGAGGGACATAGCAAGATACATGAAGAACATGCCATTATAAATGCATAAGTAAAAATACTATAAACTATAACACAACATGGTTCCTAACCATCTATGTGATATGCACTTTGAGGACAACGTTCTACGTAGGGGCTGTAACGGATTCACGCAAGCAAGTAATAAAGAGTGGCCGTCAAGTAGCGCTCATCCGAGACACTATCGGCCAGGCAGCACGTAGTGCTCATCCGATTCACTATCACCCATAAATATGTAAAAAGTAAATGTAGCCCCTACGCTAGTAGCTGTCCCCTCCCTCCAATGATACTATACATGTATCGTAACCACGACACACCAACACGTGTCGTTTTCACAACACGGATTTATAATAGATAACTGTCAAGTCTTCTAACATGCATCTATTGATAGTTATTCCTACGCATGCGCACGGGTGATCAGCCAACATACAAGTGACCACTACATGATACTCACAACTCACACACAACTCTTGATACAATCGTGACAAAGTCAATGACATGCATCCTATTGACGGAAGTCTCTTAACTTTAGGTCCACAAACAAACAAAGAAAATAATAAACAAGGAATATAGATGCAATAAACGAATAAAATACAACTAAATGTAAGCAGTAAAGATGACAAGGTATCTTGCCTGAGGTTACGTGCAAAAAAGAATAATCCAGTAGCTCGAACCGGCAAATAAACAAAGCAAAAAAAACCCAAATCTCGCAGATGACTCCGGATGATGCAACAAATATCACGAACGATTTTGTAATATAAGATATGCCTAGGAAACACCTGTCCAAAAGTTAAATTCTGGAACGGGGGCAAAATCGTAATTTTGGGTCAAATCGATGTCCGCCGTTGGACCCGCTTTGCACCGAAATGTGTGCCAGAATGTACGGTCTCTAAAGTCTTCAAACTACATGTCTACAGATTTATTTTGATGAGACGAACCCAACGGTACGTCCAATTTTGGATTCCGGTGGGCTGTGCATAAATTCGCCCGTTGAGTGGGATTGTGGGCCTGCCAAAATAGCGTCCCGATCAATGGTCTCAGAATCGGACCAAACTTGGCTCACAGGACCAGAAAAATATTTTGAGTCCAATGGCGCAAGTTTCGTCGCGATTTGATGAGTGTGCACAAAGTAATTGGGAAATTCTAAAAAGTCCGACACGGGGAAATTTGACGGATACGGGTCAAACTCATCGCGCATACGCAACCAATTTGAATTCCGTCAAAGCACGCACGTCCGCAAAGTCGATACGGACCTTTCAGTACTCTCAGTTTGCGATGGGGTCGCCCGGTTTGTTGGGACGTACCTCGTACCGGGGTTTTTAAGTTTTTGAAAACTGATTTTTCGTGGTTTTTAATCTAATTAAACCTGGAATTTATTGTAGAATAAATAAAACTATTTGAAGGAAATGCTAGAGGGTCATGTGGGCTTTCTAAAGGAATTTATGGATCTAAAAACGGACAAAAATTGGAAGAGAAATTAATTGGAGAAGTCGGGTACCTCGATATTAAAAACTGCCGTTGTTGTGGGTGTTTGTTGTTGTTGCCATGGCGACCGTGAGGCGGAACTGCTATCCCTCCGGCGAGGCTGGGCACGTACGCCGAGGAGAGGGGGGAGGATGGAGGAGAGAGAAGGAAGGAGGAGGAGATTAGATGGGATTTGGAGTTTAGGGTTTTAATAACATATATATATATATATATATATATATATATATATATATATATATATATATATATATATATATATGTATACATATATATACAAAAAGGGGGGGTCGGCCATTAAAATTTTGCTGCTGCTACTTTGTGGTGGGCGCACAAAGTAGCTACTGCTACTTTTTGCTTGCATTGCATGTGTGGGTGGTCGGGTGGGGCCGACCACCCATTAAGTTTGTTTTTTTTTTCTTTTTCTTCTCTTATCTTTCCAATATGAATATCTATATCTTTATATATATATCAATAAATACACCAAAAATTTATTTAAAATTCAAATACCATTTAAAAGTCAACTATCCAATTATTTAATATATTTGAGCATATCTACATAATATATATAAATTCAATCCTTAATAAATCAACTCAAAATAATAATAATATTTAAATTGGAAAACATATTTATTAAATCTCCACAAAATAACTTTAATAATAATAAATTAATAAAAAATGCTCCAATGGGTGAACTGTACCACACACCCTTATCCGGGTCCAAGAATATGTACAATCTTGTAAAATATTATTTAAAAATAAAATACCAATAATTGTACAAATATTTAAATAATTAGAAATTGTACATAAAATTCTAAAATAATTTAGGAGATATTTCTAAGTACATAAAATATGTCCACATGGCCACATTTGGTCGCTACCTGCTTACATGGGCTAAAATTGGTTCGGGCCCAGTTCGGACTGAATTGGACAAACCGGGTCATCAAAAATCAATATATAAAATAATATTTAATTAAAATACTTTAAATAAGTCCATTCACAACTCTGTCTGGTTTTTCTAGTTTGGTCATCACCATGGCTAGGCTTCCCCCGGCATGGCCAATGTACTAGTCAAGGACACTGCTACATTTTTCGTGCCAAAATTTATGGTAGTCTTGTGTTACAAAATTTCAACAGTGCCTAAGGTCCTTCTAAAAAAATAAAAAATAAATAAAACCATAAATTGTATTAATTCATTTTTAAGTCTAATAAAATAATAAAAATAATAATAAAAAATAGGGGTTTTACATCCTACCCAACTTACAAGAATTTCGTCCTCAAAATTTAGGATTAATAGGGTAGATAGGGTTGAGGGATAGGAAGAGTTCGTCAATACCAAAATGCAATTAAAATTTTGTGGAGGCGATAAAACGGCGTTCAACACCACCATGCAATAGAAAATGTGGAGTCGATATATACAAAAATATATCGTGGTTATGGAATTCAAATAAGGATTGCTAGGGAAGGTAACAAAATTTGAATATCGAATTTTAGAGAACAGTAAGGAATTGAGTAGACCAAAGAGAATAAATTAGACATTTAGGAAATGTGATCCCTTAAGGGAGAACTGGATACTAATCGTCGTGGTTGAGGGTTTAATTAAGTGAATGATTAGAATCATTCTCGAGTGCTTAAGAATAATTGGGAGGACACGATAACAATTCTAGGGTTGAGAAAATGAGGAGTAGTTAAAGGCGAGGATATAGCCACATGAGTTGGTCGGTGGCTATCTACATTTGTGTATAATTAACCGATTGGGCAACCAAAGATGTTACCTTGAGTCTATCTTAGCAAGTACAGTGCCTTGTCTTTCCAAAATAAGTAAAAGACAAGAACAACAAAGGTTTCAAAAGACGGTGTTGTATATTGAGTACGAATTGCGGGGTTCATAGGCGGCAAAAATAATTCAAAAGAGAATTGCCAAGGCTGTCGCGGATGAGACTCTAAGGCAAGTTTACTACGTCTTCATCCACGTAGAATAATATGTGATAAGCGAACCAAAGTGCAATAGGTTGATCAGACCATCATGCACCGGTTCTAATTAGACAATATGTTAGTGGGTGCACCCAATAACATATGTCATGATCAAGCTTGGTAAAGAAATAAGCTTGCAAAATTGAAGCTACATTAGCAGCATAAAATAGTCAAAATATGAGTAAGGGAGGTACTGATGAAGGAAATTTAAATAGTCCCGGATCTTCTAAAATCAAGTCTTGCCCGAAGTGTGGGCCTTTACAGTTGTCCTAATTTTCCTCACTTACGGTTTGGTTGTCTGGATAAGTTAAGGTCCTCTGAATTTCTAGTCTAAGTGAGCTCATCAACACGATTTATAAGGACAAAGGAATCGTTAGGTGGTGAGGTATTCTACCCAACTTACAAAAGTTAAACTAGTAGTGTGATGGGGCAATGGGTCAAGCAATCAAGATAAAGCACAAATTTAAGCATTTAAGGAATTTAGTAGGACACAATCACATATCGGGTCGAAAGAATTGAGTCGAGGTTGAGTCCCTATCCGTGGTCGAAAATATATCGGTATCATAGTAGAGATTATAGTTTGGCCATTTTGACCATAAGGTCATATCAAGAAATAGAGTACAAGGAGATGGGTTTTGGTGGGACATGATATGTCTACAGGAAGGTGGACTTGTCTAGGTCTTATATTTGAAATTTGCTGGAAGGAAAAGTGTAGTGTTGTACTCCAAATATACAAGTCACGGTAGGGGACGCCAGAAGATCAAAAATAGAAAGTGGGAGTTCATGAGGTGATAATTAATGCACAAAATAAAGACGATCAAGTTAAAGCATGAAATAAAATTAATTAAAGAATCCATTAAAAATAATTTAGGAACACAATTCCGGAGAGAAGATAGTCTCCTAGATGAATACAGTTAAGGAACCATTAAATCATTATTCAAATTACAAAATAGGTTGGAAGGTCACAATTAAAAGATCTTGAATTGAAGGAAGGTCGAGTAAGTCGAGGTGGAAATACAGCCACATAGCTGGGTAGTTGACTAACAACACTTGTGTATATACTACTATCATGGTCATAAGTGACATGGAAATTTGTGTGGAGTACATCCATCTTATTAGAGCTATCTTGATGGCCTACCATTAAAATTTTAACTCAAGTTTCCTCCAAAAGTTTCAAAATTAAACTTTCAAAAATAAACCACCAGAATTTGTATTCACTCCAAGCCGTTCAAATTCATCATAAAAATTTAAATCACTCTCATAAATCTCAAAGCAAAATTTTTATCACGTTACTACTAACCTTTTCCAAAATTAACGTTTAAAATCAACTATTTAACTCAAGAGTTCATAATTTACAAATCAATAAAAATTTTACAATCAATCAAAAATTTAACACTCTAAAATTTTTAAATAACTCACTATAAAACTCTTAGCATATTAAAAGCAATTTCAAAAATTTAAGCTCAATGCTCTCATCAATTTTTTTAACTTCTATTCATGCTAAGTTATTCCAACAAAATCACAACTTCTAAATGGTAACTTCCTTTAATAAATCAAAATAACTTTCCATCACATCATTCAAATTTCTCCAAAAAATTTTAATATTAGCAATCTCTCATTAAACTAAATTTTCAAACAATCTTATCTGTCAAAATCTTTTTTTTTTCAAATAATTACAGAATATGACCGGTGACGCTTCATTATTCGCAACACTGTCGAAGAAGAATAAAGAAGGATATGTCTCCTTCGATAATAATTTAAGAGGGTACATAATCGATATCGGTGAGATTGGTAAGGCTTCCTATCATGTGATTAAAGATGTCTATCTAGTTACCGAGTTAAAATATAATCTGCTCAGCATAAGCCATTTAGCTGATCACGGTTATGGCATTAACTTCGTCAAAGACAAATGTACTATAGTTGATAGTTTAACTGGTAGTACTATCTTTGAAGGTATCAGGGAAGACAACATATATATTTTCTATTTGTTGGAAGATGCTAACAAAGCAGGTAGATATTTGATGGCCAAAAGCATTGGGAGTCCACTATGGCATATGAGACTCGGTCATGCAAACATGGATACAATTTCTAGACTATCTACAAAGAAGTTGGTACGCGGCTTACCGGACATATCTTTCAAGAAGGATACGGTATGTAGTGAATGTGAAAAGAACAAAGCTACCTGATCCGTATTTAAAACCAAGAACGCTGTAAGTACCACTAGACCTCTACAACTGTTGCATATGGACTTATTTGGACCAAGTAGAATTTCTAGTCTAGGTGGTAAGTTATATGCATTTTTCATTGTAGATGATTTTTTCTAGATATACATGGGTTTATATTCTTGTACGCAAGAATGATACATTATCAAAATTCGTCACCTTTTACAAGAAAGTATAGAATAAAAAAAGGTTTCATGATTACTCGCATTCGTAGTGATCATGGCGGCGAATTTGAGAATGCAGAATTCAAGCAATTTTGTGACACACACGGTTATTTGCATGAATTCTCTTGCCCTAGGACTCTGCAACAAAATGAACTTGTGGAACGTAAGAACTGAACTCTATCTGAAATGGCTAGAGTAATGTTAAACCAATTTAGTCTACCTAGATACTTTTGGGCTGAAGCTGTCAATACAGCGTGCTATATTCTCAATAGGGTTCTAATTCGACCTATATCGAGGAAGACTCCCTATGAACTATGGTTTGATAGAACACCCAATGTTTCATATTTCAAGATTTTTGGTTGTTAATGCTTTATTCTTAATACTAAAGACAATATGAGTAAATTTGATGAAAAGGCCGATGAAGGTATATTTTTAGGTTATGCAGCAAAGAGCGAAGGATACAGAGTTTTCAACAAAAGAACCATGATCATCGAAGAATCAATCAATGTCAAGTTTGATGAGTTAAATCAACACTTAGACGATGACGACAATGAAGACGTGATCACACCAAGTACAGCTACTGCAAAACCTTCACACAAAGATGCAGAACCTTCACACACTACAAGAAAAACATTTTTTTCCAACGTTTTATTAACGTCGGCAAAACTGTGTAAAATGTTGGCATAGGTGTTAATGACGTTTGTTCAACAGTTTCTGCAAACGCCGTCGTTGCCCTAGTTGGCAATTTACGACGTTTGCGTTAAACGTTGGCATAGGGTTTAGACGACGTTTCCAGCAACGTTTATAAAAGTCGTTAATTGTCGTATAATGGTTATCATATTTCCAACGTTTTCATACAAAAACGTGGCAAAACATACCTTATTTCCAACATTTTATAAAATGTTGGATTTTTTCCAACCTTCTCCAAAAACACGTAGGATTTTGATTTCCTAACCATTTCCAACAAACGTTAGGTTTTGTATTACCAACCTTTTTAAAAAACCGTTGGGTTTTGTTTTCCTAACTTTTTCCAAATACGTTGGGAATGGTAATTTTTTGGATGCCACTTTTCCAACGTTTTGCCAAGCACGTCATAAATTTAACCACTTTGCCAACAACTACCCAAAACGTTGGAATATGTGCTCATTGTGACAATTTAACAAACATGTCGATAATTTAACTAATTTTCTAATGTCGATAATTTAACTAATTTAACAAACACGTCGATAATTTAACTAATTTTCCAATGTTTTTCCTAACATTGGGTTTGGTACAAAATTTGTCAAAAGTATCTCCATAAACACATGATATAGGCGTGCACAAATACCATTTGATATAAAAATTTAAATATCGTCACGAATATGTAAATGCATCCACAACCAAACAATCGTCCAAAATATTAATATAAAATCATTGTTAATAAAATATTGTCTGTATCAAAAGTCTACATATCTCTATTCATCCTCCCAAATACTAGTTCATTCAAACTAAAACAATTAGACAATCTTCATGAACGCAGCACATAAGTGAATTAACCATGTAGATCAGAACCTGTAAAAAAGAAAAGAGAACTATTAAAATTAGGACATACAAGCCAAAAATGAATGTTTTTTAAGACTAACAGTGCAAGTTGACCTTCTCATCCTACAAATTAGTTCTTTCTCACCCTCTTCACAGCCATAAAATCCTGAATTAATGGACACAAGAACAAAAATAAGTAACCAAAAACGAAGAAGCTGGAAAATGGGTATCTTTTGATCCAGAACATCTTTTTTTACAAGTTCAACTAATATTGGGTGATTTAAGATTGTTTTGTGATTAAGGTATCATGTTGTACATACAAGTACAGAATCTGCATACTAAACTTTATGAAATTATTCACACTATTACATTTATGAAACTGCATGTGTAGGTAAATACTATTTACGTCTAACAAACTTTAGAGGCAAGTGCAGAGCCTGCAGACACTATTACATTTATAAAACTGCATGTGTAGGTTAAGTTTATGTTGTACTCATTTGAATGACCAATTAGATTTCAAGCCAGATTAAAAGCTAGATTACAAGAGAATGCAGTACCTGCAGAACAAATCATATCCTCACACAAACTGTACTAGTGATTATAAAGAATATGGACGAAAATGAAGGCTAATAGAGTAGTATTATAAGGAATGCACAAAGTAGCAGTAGTGAAGAAAAATGCCTAGAAAATATAATTAATTATAAGAAGAACAGAGTATAGAGTATGTACCTAAGTGGAAATAATTAATGCTAAACCTGCAACTGATACATGGATATAATTAATTTCTATACTGAACACAGCTCCATGACACTGGAAAACATAACGCACACCTACACTCTGCATTCTGCACAACACAACACCAAGAATGAAAGTTAGCGTATTGTATAGATAAGAAACAATTACATGCAATTAAAATACCAATGTACTACAAACCTACAACATCTATGAATTCCTCGTGTCTAACATGCATATTTCCTGAAATTTAATTAATTATAATTGCATGACACTGAAAAATCCAAGAGTATTAATTACCAAGCACACATCTATAGTTGCTTTGTACTAGTAAAATTACAAATGCAAGTTATTGTACATAGAAGCATCAAAAAATACGGAGCAGTTGGCACAATCTTACAAGTTACAATATGTTAAACTCCTTCTTTACTCGTCTCAGTTGACTCCCTCTACTTGTCTAAGATTTCTGAACGTTTTAGCCCATGTTCAGGGATTGACGTGGCATTCAGGAACGTGATTATGCTAATCATACAAAGTGTTGAGAACTTGAGAGATTAGGACTTAAAAAGTACTTATTGTATGATCCTCTCTTGTTTGTAAATGTCAAGTCATAGGACCAAATTCTATACATGTTAGTTTCAACATACAATGGAAACATTTATATGGAGGATGGATCAAATGAGAAATCATTATCTGGGTATTTCTTTAGTGAACGATGACATAGAAATAACAATGATTTGGCTTGACTAGAATAGTATGAAAGACTATGTTGTATTCAAATTATAAACCCTTTGCTACTACCAGCATCATAATTATTCATTTTTAATAGCAAGTTTTTTTTCTTAAGTAAAGCACAAAATCCGCAACAGCAAACACAAGGAGGCATTCTATCAAACCCTTTTCGAAGCATTTTTCTCTCACAAATATAGACATTATTTCAGACAAGGTCTAATTGGAAAGGATTTTTCCAGAAGAAGAAGCTCATTAGGATGCACTATCAAAATCTTCTACCAGGAATGTAAATTATATAGAATATGTTTTATCTCTAATTGCTTCTTCTTTTTTCTTTTCTTTTTTCTGGTTTTAAATTGTTGTAAAGTTTATAGTTTACATCTACGAAAATTCTCGTATTGAAAATAAAGTGACAAAATACTGATGAAATATTTCTTCAATTGATCAATAATTTATTTTTGAACTTTGTAAGGTTTCTAGAACTAGTTTGATTGAGGATTTGGTACAACTAATAAATGAGTGCTTTAATAAAGATAATGCCAGCTTATTGGACAGCTTGAATCATAATAAGGGTGATGCAGAAAAGCTTAGCAGCACAATTAGAAACTATATTTTACCAGACTACCATCATCATAATATACAACCATCCATAGAAGTCTGTAACGATTAGCAGTCCAAAAGGATGATCTTGTTCAGAAAAATAACATAATGCAATTAACATGTAATTACCAATTTGTGATGATAAAAACAGCAAGATAAGAAGCTAGAAGTGCCTTGTTCAGGTATCACTGTCTGAACAAATCAAATATGCCAAATGGTGAATGCCTCAATAAATCAATATCCCAAATGGTGCACGTAAATGAAAATATGTGTGCATGAGGTGGCGCAGATTTATTCTCATGGTGGTTGTTGCTTCTTAAATCTCTAATATAGTAAAAACACTAAAGACTTCTATCGCAACCTTGTCCAGGTATCGCTGTATCAGCCTCTTCCCAGAGCTCAGGAAATGCTTCATTAATGTTATGGATGCTTTCCAGTGCATGATCTGTGCCTTTCACTCTACTGTGAGTACCGAACAAAATTAATGCGAAAATTGCGATGTCATTATTGGAACACAAAACCTAATAGATGAAAACTATTTTCAGTTGGTTGACACAATAGAGTGGTCTTGCTTGCCTTTTAAGTGTAATTAATGATGTAGATGTTCACACGTCCATGAAATAAACAAGTAGGTTCATGTAGCTCTTACCTACCAACAAGATAGCAACATATAGGCACATGGGTCAACCGAGTGCTTGTCGGCCAGTTAAATCCGAAGACTACAAACTTTAAGCTATTGTTAGTTGGACAAGGATTTACAGAATCTTGCATTGAAAAACACACACACACACACACACACACACACACACACATATATATATATATATATATTGTAAATATTTTTTTTATTGGATGGAGAGTAGTGTGTTTCTATTGGCATTTGGCGATCGCTCCAAATTATGAAAATCGACTGATAGCACTAGTGATAATTTTACTATTAGTACTTGACTGTTAACTTTGAAGTTTATGTTGGAATTTAACCAACATGTATGTGACACTAATAAATATAGATATGTATATAGATATATGTAATGTTTCAGTGAAAATTACCAGCACATTGTGTAGACCAATTCCCTTGCTAGACTGGATGTTGTGAATGTTGTCATTGAATAAAATCTGAAGAAGAACTCGACACACGACACCTAATTAGTCATAGGGACCATACTACATTTCTTCGCATTTAAGTAATAGAGAGAGATGAATACCCATTGTTCTCTCTGGGTTATTTCCTCTTATTTTCAATGCTTCGACCAAAGCGTCTTCAGACTATTTGCAGATAATTGGGGCTTTAGGTACCCTATCGACAGCGTCGCTCAGACAAGTACCCGAGGATGTCGAAGATTTTGGTCTCAATAACAGCCCCCTCATCACTGCCAGATGAATTCGATGATGTCGAAGATTTTAGTTCATATTTGGTCAATATAATTAACCATGACAAGATAAGCATCTCTGCAAATATACACCTGAAAAAAAAGAAAAAAAAATCGTATGTCACAAGACTATTGAAGGTGAAAATCATATATGTATCATTTATCTATTAAAGGACAGTATGTACTGGGCTCTATTCTTGCTGTGATGTCATATCTTATAGATCCACCATAATTAACTTACCTGTCTTATCGTGAGAAGTTCTTGGATTCTCCAAAGGTACTAGTACTTCCTTGTTAAAGATAAAAATAGTGGATAAGTATTAGATATAGACAGAATGGAGATAGTTAATTATATATTATTTAGTCATATGAACAGGTCCATGCCAACAAAAATGTAACGATAAGGAAAATATAAAGTAGAGAATACACATTATAGAAGAAAATTTAAAGAAATAATTCAATAATACATACCAAGAGATTGTGTATTGTGAATGTCCTAAATTAATTCCTGATTAAATTATCAAGGAGGATCACACTGTTACACCGCTTTTTCATGTATGGTATGGTTAGGGAATAGAAGAACAATTCTAAAGAACCCATAGAACAACACTGTAACGGAAGCCTATCGTAGACAGTAAGGCATATCCTCTTTGTCACCGTCCAACTTTGCAAACCTAGCATAATAATGCAAAATTGACGATATAGCTACAGACAACCATAGTTGCATTAGATTAGAATGGTAACATAGATAAACGATAAGTATGACGCAGTCGAATATAGAAATAAGAAATAGGCACCCTAACCAAATGATATTTAACAACTCAGTAATATGGAATCTGAGTCGTGTTAAATCATCATCACTTCCATTACCAAGAGAAAAAGAGCAGTAGAAGAAATTTATAACCCCTACCAACGT
This sequence comes from Iris pallida, assembly GCA_029216955.1. NCBI lineage: Eukaryota > Viridiplantae > Streptophyta > Magnoliopsida > Asparagales > Iridaceae > Iris > Iris pallida. The sequence continues at coordinate 48,461 of JANAVB010037129.1, forward strand.
TTGATTTGTCTTTATTCCTACAAGTTCAAACGTCTAGAGCGTTGCTTCAAGATTGATCGACCAAAAATTTGTTTTTCTTCCTTTCTTTTGTGTGTGTTGGCATATCTCAATCGGCACACCCAACTACAAGTCAATCTGCAACGACAAGAACCTAACATGGAAGAGAGCTCAAAAATGATGCAAATTGAGACGTTTATAGGTCCATAGTGACATGGTTCCATCTTGAATTTCTATCAATGGTGTCATTGAGACATCTCCACCTCAACCTCAATACCCCCATTGAGGGCCATAGTAGGCCCTCTTCCTTGAAGCAGAGGAATATGCACTCAACATAGCACCAAAATCCATGGTGCACAAACATGAATACAAAATGAAAATATGTTTACTATCAGTCCAATCTAGAAAACGACATCCTAGGATTTCCCAAATATGAATTTTCCCATCTATAGACCATTGATGAATTGATTCTCGTCTACAAGGTTAAATTGGACACAAATGACTGAATAATGCATCAGAAAAGAAGAAAAAAAAACCTTAAGAATTGCAAACACTTTTAGAGTTACCAAACACCAATAAAAAGGAAAGAGAGAAACAAGAAAGCTAAGAAATGAATGAATTATTACAAAAAAAGGACTCTGATACAGCTTTCATATCCCACTTGTGAAAGCTGGTTGCTATTGTCCATAGATGATGATAAAAGGTACTACTTGAATATTTTTTCTTAATTAAAGATTTTCTTCGGCATGTTCTAGCAATATTTAAAAACAAACTTGATCTTCAATATATAATGGATCATAGACACTCTGACAACAGATCAAAGCTACTCCATCCCCTACTCTGAAAGAATGGATCATAAACACTCTACATACTATCCTAGTAGTAAGACACCTTCAAAGGCTGACATCTAATAATAATACTCTCCATCCCCATCAATTTATACATATATAAGCCCAAAATCCTGTAGTGCCCAAACTCGATTCGTGTCCATACAAGAGTCGATACCATATCAGTATTCGTGATACATAGATGTCAATTGAGATTATTTTTTTAAAAATGTCTAAATTGAATGTCTGCATTAAATGATAGGTTAGGGTTAAGAATAAAGCATACCCGCTTGGCCTTGTAGCGATCGACAAGTGCTGCAGGTACTCCCAGTACCAAAAGCGTTGGAGGAACCACATCAAATTAAGGCCCGTGGTATTTCATCAAATTAAATAAGCATTTCGTCGAACATGTCATGGACATGGTGATACGCAAGTGTAGGTCCCATTGGGAATGGCGATGCTGAGATCGGTAGGGTCGAGGGGTTTTGCTTGAGCTGGGACTTTGGTCGGACATTGTCTACCATGTGTATTTTTTTCAACATGAGAAGATGGTACTAGTAGTAATGGTAGAAGTCGTAGCCGGCAGAGAGAAAAGAACCTCTCGACAGAGTGGCGGCACTCTCGGAGAGCCTCTTGATCTTAAGGAGAGGATTAGGATGACTCTCCTCTTGCTGGTAAAGGAGCTTCTGGATTTGGGGATTGGGCACGTCGGCAGTAGAGCTGATGCCATTGATGATGGCTTCCCTCCTCAACCAATAAAAAATAGCGATGGAGACTGTGGTGATGGCGGTAGGATTTTTGCTCAGGGAGGAGGAGTGATATGTGAGAATGGTGAGAAATGTTTTTTTCTCACACTTTGCTCCCTTTCTCAACCAGTGAAAAATAGTGCGGGAACCTTGAAAAAATAGTGTGGGAATTGGATTTTTTTTCCTTGCAACACTTTTCTTTGTAACATATTTTACTGTGATAAAAACTATAAAAATTATAACAAGATAAAATTAGAATTTTAGTAACAAATTTTTAATTATTATAACGATTATTACTGTTACATGATTGTCACATTAATAAACGTTATTAATTGTATAAAAAATGCGTTACAAATTGAGTGTTTTGGTGTAGTGATATATATATACACCAATATATATTTCCATGTATAAAGTAGACTTTTTAATTTAGTTAATGGTTCACCTTAATTTCCATAAACAAAATCTGTCTAATTTATGGAGGATTAGAAAAAAAAATTCCTTCACACGTCAAATAAGTGTAAATGCCTAAAAAAATGTCAAAGAAACATCGAAAAGGGTTTCCAAATATGCGACATTCTTCACAAAACATTGGTATATTGCTCGACGTTTAAAGAAAAATGCAGGTAATTATCAACGTTTGTTTTAAAAATGTTAGTATATTTCTCAACGTTTAAAGACAAATGTAGGTCTTTGTCAACCTTTGTTTAAAAATGTTGGTATATTGCTCGACGTTTAAAGAAAAACATAGGTAATTATAAATTTTATTTTAAAAATTTTGGTATATTTCTCAACGTTTAAAGATAAACGCAGGTAATTGTCAACCTTTGTTTAAAAACGTTGGTATATTGCTCGACGTTTAAGGGCAAACGTAGGTAATTATCAACGTTTGTTTACAAACATTGGTATATTGCGCGACGTTTAAAGGCAAATGCCGGTCATGACCAACGTTTTTTTAAATACGTCGTTATATGCTAACTTAGCCGACGTTTACAAAAATGTCGGAGGAATAAATGTCGGGAAAGACCTATTTTCTTGTAGTGACACCAAGCACCAGCTGAGTCTTCAAGCAAAGAAGCAGGAACAAGCAATCCTGAGGCCACACCAAAAGCGATGAGATTCTTGGCAGATCATCCAAAGGACTTGGTAATTGGTGAGATTACCAAGGGTGTAAGTACTCGTTCCTCTAATAAAGATATAGCTTCTTGTGTTGCTTTTGTTTAACAGTTTGAACCCAAAAATATTGAAGAAGCATATAGTGATAATTTTTGGTTAGATGCTATGCAAGAGGAATTAAACCAATTCGAACGGAATCAAGTTTGGGAACTTGTTCCCAAGCCCATTGATCATCCGGTCATTGGCACCGGATGGGTATTCCGAAACAAACTGAACGAGAATGGTTTAGTGACTCGTAATAAGGCTCGACTCGTAGCTCAAGGATACAATCAAGAAGAAGGTATCGACTACGATGAGAATTATGCCCCAGTTGCGAGATTAGAATCTATTCGCATGTTATGTGCATTTGTATGTTTTCATAATTTCAAGTTATTTCAAATGGATGTCAAAAGCGCATTTTTAAATAGTTTTATAAAAAAAAAAGTTTATGTAGCTCAACCTCCCAGTTTTACTGATTTTAAATATCCTGAATATGTTTTCAAGTTGAAGAAAGCCTTATACAGTTTGAAACAAGTCCCTCGTGCTTGGTACGATCGTCTAAGCTCTTTTCTGCTTGATAATGGTTTTTCAAAGGGAAAGGTTGACACTACACTGTTTATAAAGTCTTTGAATAATAACATTCTTTTGATTCAAGTCTATGTAGATGATATTATTTTTGGATCTACTGATGAATCTCTTTGTCAAGAATTTTCAAAGTGTATGCAGAATGAGTTTGAGATGAGCATGATGGGAGAGCTGAAATTCTTTCTCGGACTGCAAATCAAATAAACCAACAATGGGACGTTCATAAATCAAGCCGAGTACATAAAAGATTTTTTAAAAAAGTTTGGCCTAGAAGCAGTCAAGCCACTTAGCACTCCAATGGCGACTTCAACCAAGCTTGATACTGATGAACAAGGCAAACCCGTCGACATACGTAAGTATCGAGGTATGATCGGTAGCTTACTGTATTTAACTGCTAGTCGACCAGACATTATGTTTAGTGTTTGCTTGTGTGCATGTTTTTAAGCCAATCCTAAGGAATCACATCTGTGCGCAGTTAAGCGTATCTTCCCATACCTTAAAGGCACTTTTTCTGTCGGCTTATGGTATCCCAAAACCACATCATTTGACCTAACCGGTTATTCTGATACTGATTTTGCCGGATGCAAAATAGATAAAAAAGTACTAGCGACACATGTCATTTCCTAGGAAAAGCTCTAATCTCTTGGTTTAGCAAAAAATAAAATTCTGTCACATTATCAACAATCGAGGCTGAGTATATCGCCGCAGGATGTTGTTACGCACAAATTTTATGGATGAAGCAAACTTTAGAAGACTATGGATTGCATTTTACACACATACCCATTTTTTGTGACAATACTAGTTCTATTAATTTGACTAAGAATCCAGTATGTCACTCTCGTACTAAACATATCGAGATTCGACATCACTTTCTTAGAGATCATCAACAAAATGGAGATATAGACCTTGTATACATAGACACACAGAATCAATTAGCTGACATACTTACAAAACCTCTAGCGGAAGATCGTTTCAATTATTTACGTCGAGAATTAGGAATTTTAGATGTCAATAATATTAATTAATTTTATTTTATTAATAAATTTATTCAATACTCAATAACTGTTTTTGAGACAAGCCTAAAAAGAGTCTGTCTGTCACCACGACTACGGTCGAAGCGAAGCGATATTTTATAGTTCCCCGGTGAACCTCTGTTAGCTGGGACAGTACTCCTACAGCTAATCTGAAACAGATGCTGAGTAAAGAATATTAATTCATAAAATAATATTAATTGTATTTGAAATTTAAAATTTACTAAACTCTGAATTAAACATTTAAAACGAATTGATGAAAAAGATGTGGCCCCATAATTTTTTTTATATATATAGCCAGGCAACCCTTGGCAAACTCGGCCTGAGTTTGGTCCGCATTCGGCCAGAGTTCGGCTGGGTATATATATGTAGCAGTCAGAACCCGAGGCCCCTTCTTCTTCATTCTTCCATACCTCATCAAAACAGCAGAAGCCGTGCCCCGAAAACCCTAGCTCTTCTCCACCTTCCTTCTTCCAATCCACGTGGAGATCTTCGTCCAAATTTGGATTCGTGCGGAGAATCTCGTTCTCTACAATATACCTGATTCTCGGAAGGTATAATTCTTTCTCTCCTCCACTTTCAAATTATTAGGGTTTCTAGTTTTTGGGATAGAATGCCTAAGGGATTCAATCCTTTCAAGAGGAAGAAGACCAATTCTAGTGAAGAGGTAACATCTTCTGATCGGCATACGGATTACCTCTTTTCTCCGGTCCAATCGGATGACGGTGCATCGGACGAGTTTTATTTCAAGACTCCCGACCAAGCCCTACTTTGGTATGCCGATTTCATTATACATACTATTTGTACCGGATCTCCGATCAAATGGACTGTATTTCCTGACCACCCCCTTACTTTGAGGCATTAGGGTTACATCACTTTGTTACTTTACAATTCCCTATAGCTATTAATGCCATTAGACTATTTACTGTAATTTCGTTTTAGACACTTTTACCGCGAGAACTCGTGTCAGAGGGATAGATATCGAGTTCAATGATGAATCGCTAGTGAAAATCCTTGGTCTTCCAAATGAAGGTGCCCCCACTTGATGACATCACTGATTTCGATTTCCTCGATGGTACGACTCTCGTTAGTTTCAAGAATGAGCTTTGTGCGCCCGTACGTGCTCGTCCTGGAAAGTTCAAGGCCAATAACTTGAACTTGTTTAACTACGAATTACATCGCATCATTTATTCCACTCTGCTTCCAAAATCTACTTCAAAAGATGATGTTACTGCACTTGAGCTTTCTGCTTTATATCATATTCTTAAGGGGATTCTTTTTTTGTTCCCAAGACTATCATTCAGATGATGGGTAGATGTCACGGTAGAGATCGCAACCTCTCTTATGCGATGATCATCCCATGTATCTTTCAGAGATTCGATATTGATTTATCCACTTGTGCTCTGGACCCTGAGCCCAAGTTCCTCAAACTCTCTCATTGCAGTATTGCCACTGCTCCTCCACCTACTGTACCTGTTCCTCCTGTTCCTACTCCCACAGTACCTGGTCCTCCTCAGTCTTATCCTATGACCTTTGAGGGTATTTATCAGCATCTATCAGATCTACTGTTATTTTATGTTGACACTTCCAGGGAACATGAGTTCCATGACGTGACTCGGTTCCAGGCTATTGCCAACTCCTTCGACGATCTGAGATTTGCACAGACAGGTTACTCTGCTAGCTCTCTACCTCAAGACCCTTCTGTTTTTGGCTATCGTATTGATGATGAGGCGGTCCACTCTCTGTTCCAGCTAAGGAACGCATACGATTGGTATCGTACTTCTGGTGTCACTCCTCATACTTCTGGAGCCGACACTTCTGGAGCTGGTCCATCTGGACATGCTGGCGCTGCAGCCGATGATGATGAGGATGAGGATGATGATTTCTGAGATATTACTGTTTGAGACTGTCTATTTTGTCTTATGTTTACTTGGAAATGCTCCGACATTCCAAGATATTATCAGTACACTTTATTTTTGGATATGATTTGTGACACTCTATAGATATTTTTTTTATGCCTCAGTTTGGTATATGTTTCACTTTAGTTCATTATTCAGCTTAGCATTTTATTTGTTTCAGCTTTAAAGCATTATTTTTCTTTATGCTTCATATAAACTGCCTGTGGCAAATACCATGCCTGTGTTGTTTATTCCATAAATATGTTTATATAATGCCTAATATTTTTTTATTGTGTTTCTTCACTGCTTGTTACTTATGCATTTATTGCGGAGGAGCTTTCTCTTTTGCAATTATTTTGCTAAGTGACAACGGGGGAGAAATAAGATCTAAAATCTTTATGAATACAGGTTATGAACAATTTTTTCATTTTATCTCTCTGAACTTTCGGTACACTTTTGAATTGATCAAAACCAAGATGTTATATCAGTCAAGGTTTGTCAATTATCAAAATATGGGAGATTGTTGGCCCATTGGTCATAGTCAAACCTGATTTTAATAATTGATCAAACTCTGCCCCAATATAAATACGAGTCAATTCAGATATTTACTAACGACATTTTGGACACTGATCAAAGATGGATATCTACTCCGTTCAAGACCGAAGCTGTTTGCTACTCAGAATGTATCTCCTTCAAAGCAATGTAATTATTTATTTTATTGAGTCTAGGAATACATTGTACACCAAGTCGTACTGGCAAATAGGTTATCCGAAAATGTTTTTCAAAACTGACCTGTCTCTTTAAAAATGACCTATATTTTTGAAAAACACCTATTTTACAAAAAGCTTCTAAAGGACTTTTCAAAAAGCCAAAATTTATTTTTCACAAAATCAACTGACCAAACCCTGACAGAACTCGGCCAGAGTTCGGCTAAGTTGAACGTTATGTGAACGTTTGATTTTGAATTTGGTCTCCCTTTAGTTGCGGTTTGTTACAAAGAGTTATGTCCGAATTCTGTCAGTGTTCTGTCTTTGGAAAAACTATAAATAGAGAAGGATTTCGATCATTTCAAATCACCAATTCACTTTTAATCTCTTCTCTTCTAAAGCTTATATTTCTTCCAAAGAGTTCTAAAAAGCTTCCATTTTTAAATCCTAAGCCAGTTACAATCCTCTAGTCGATTTGCCAGTGCGGTACGGTTTAGAAAGTTTCAAGCGATTGTAATCAGAGGCTTGATTGAAGATTGACTATTCACAATTGAAGTTGGTCGAGTTCTTCGTATCAAAGCTCGCGTCTGTAGAAGTTGTAAGGACTTCGTTTGAAAACTTGCGGAATTTTCCAATAGTGGATTGAACTAGAAGCTAGAGTTCTTTCGACTGGACTAGTCCTCACAAGAGGGAAACCAGTATAAATCTCGATGTTTGTGTTTGCCTTCTGATCACTCTTTTATTACTGTTATTTATTTTGTGATTATTTTATATCTGTGACCTAACTGCTAACAAGTTCTTAATTAGCAATATTTTGCTGCCTACTCTATTCACCCCCCCTCTAGAGTATTCTGCTTTACGATTTTGTTCCTACAGATCCTTCGAGACAACCCGAAGCGGTAAATAATTTATGTTTAACAAAGCTGATGATGTTTGAAGTTTTTACTTTGACATGTCGTATCGCCTCCGCCCATTTAGAGAAGTAGTCGGTAATGGAGAGGATAACCAGTGACCTTTAGATGACGGAGGACTGATCGGTCCAATGATGTCCATACCCCATGCCTCAAATATCCAGGTCGCAGCCGTAGGGTATAGGAACTTAGAAGGTCTATGGATGAAGTCGGCATGTATCTGACATGCTCTACACCTCTTGGCGTACTCAACATCATCTGCTATCAATGTGGCCCAATTGTAGCCCATGCGTCGGAGTCGGTCCTGCAACTTAGGACCGGGTCGATGAGCTCCGCAAGTACCATCATGTGCTTCTCGAAGTGATTCCTTTACTTCATTATCCGATAGGCATCGAAGGAGGAGTCTGTCATAAGAACGGCGATATAGCAATTTAGTGGATGTATTATAATAGAACAGGAGAGAGCATCTTATAACGGAAGCGGCTTTCTTCGGATTATCTGGGAGAATCCCGTAGACTGCATAGCCTATGAATGGGAATCGCTAATCCCTGACATAAATATTAGCATCTGTCTGCAGAGAGTAGTTCAAACACATGCACAAAATGTTCTTGGGACACACCAATTCTTAACCGATCATTGTGGAAGAATGTTGGGTCCCGACGGGGGCTGCCAAGGAAGCGACGAGGCTAGCGAGAGCGTCGGCCTCTAGATTCTATAATCGGGGCACATGTTCTATAAAGAACTCGGCAAAATTAGAAATTATGTTGACCGTTGCGTGATGGTAAGGAGCAGGTCTTCATGTCGGACATCGTACTAGCCTCTAACCTGATTTATTATCAGTTTCAAGTCGTAGGCCTCTAGATAATCAATACCCAACAGTTTATAGCTAATTGGAGTCTAATAATGAGGGCATTATATTTTGCCATATTATTGGAGGATGGCTCTATGAGGGAGTATGCACGGTGGATGACTAGACCTTCGAAGGTAACTAGGACCACTCCTACTCCTACAATAATTTTGTCCTTGGGCCCTGTTCTTGAAGCGCTATCGAAGAATATTCTCTAAATGTGCTCCTCTATGGCTGTATTGGATTCCTAAACTTCATCTGGAATACCATCAAAGAGTTTTTACATTTCAGGTACAAAGTGTGCTACCAGGAAGTCGACCAGTTCATGGCCTTTGACATCCTTCTGCGGGAAGAACACTATGTCTTACGGTGACAATAAGATTGCCTATGTGGCTAGTCGTGAGTTTAGCGCTCCCCGTGTAGAAGCATGAAAAATCTCAGCTGAAGACATCCCTTCGCTAAAGCACAAAAGATGTAAAATACTGAAGCTCAGAGTCGAACTCCCTAAGAAGGACATTTGCATACTTCTCAAGGGCAGCGATGACTCCGTCTACACAGGGTTTTTTCTACAAGAACATGGCTCCTACAAACGAGAAAAGCCTCAATAGAAGCAAACTTACAAAAGGCCGATTGCCGCTCGAAGTTAAGTTTGGATCTCGTATGGTGGTGAAGGATTCCGAGAAGAGGACAACGACTCTTCAGAGGAGAACTTCCCCTTTTATAGGACCGAGAATGGCCCAGTGTGCGCGCCACATGGCCGACGGTCAGAATTCCCGCATTAATGGGACGAACCTAAGACTTAGCACTTTGAATGTTAGTCTTAGACCCTTGGAATTCCCCATATTACGGTGGCAATTAAGAGAGAAATTCCTTAAAGAGCGAATATTTATTGCTCTTTGCTTCAGAAGCCAAAGCCTTCAAGCCAGAGGTGCAGCCACCTGCCTGCACCAACCTCAGCAAGATGGTGGTAGACCCCCTCCCCTTCATTTACTTCAGAAGCTAGTGTCTTCACTCCAGAGGCGTAGCTACCTGCCTACGCCAATCTCAGACGTGCAAGGGTGTCATACCCTTCCCTTCGCAGCCAACGCCTTCACTGTTCAGAGACGCAGCTACTTACCTGCGTCCATACGAGGCACATGATGGGGATATGCTCACACCATCTCCATTCCCATGGCACAGTTGTCTGCTCCGGTTCAGAAGCTTAAGTCACTTCTCTACAAGAGACTTGGGAACTCCCATAGCAACCAATACAAGTCAGCCTGCCGCTCCAAAAGAACAGTAACCTCGCCAACCTGAAGCACAAGCCTACTTGTCACCTACAGCACAGTGACTCTGGTATCCCGAAACACAGCTTCATAAGTTTCTCTATATGCACAGAAGTCTCGTCGTCATTCGAAGCCAAGTCTACTCGTCGCCTGAAAGCACAAAGGTTACGTCGTCTCTAGAAGCACGGTCTACTCGTCGCCTCACAAGCACAGCAGTACTTAGTCATCACCAGAGACGCTGGAAGCATGGGTCCACCCTAATTGGTTTGTTTAAACCGCCTCTTGCAGAGAAGATTGGGGTTAAATCATGATTGATATCATATCAGATTGATATAAATCTTAGATGAGGATCAATTAGACTCCAAATCTAGGATAAAATCCCATAATTTACTCGACTGTATTCGAGCAAGCAAATCCGTATGCACCACGTGTCACCTCCTTCGGTTATGTTTATAACCACCAGGGATCTCGTTTGAAGGGAATCTCGATGTCTGCATGTGTCAGCACCGCAGAAGCCCGTACCGTACAATGACGAACAATTCTTTCATATCTCAGAAACCCTAATGCACATTGCATATGTGCTCGGTTCTCTATAAATAGAAGGAGTTCTTCTTCCACCAAAGCATCGACAGAGGAAAATCGACAATCGACAATCTTCAAAGGATCAACAATCTCTATCCACGAAGAGTCGACCACCCTCATCCACCAATCAATCAAAGAACCAACCAACCATCTTTAAGAGATCTTCTCCTCCAGACAGCCTCATGATCGGTGACCCCAGAGTCCCATCAAAGGCACTAGAGAGCCATAGCAAGTTTGATTCGTCGTCAGATCGTCAACGGAGTAAAGGAGCCGTTGCAGTGCTCGATCTCCATCGTCACACTTTTCCAGAAACCACTTCTCCCTGTACATAGAATATCCTGTTTAGGACTTCCTTCTTTGTACACAGATACCTTATACGTTCAATAAAGCAAAAAGTTCATTCAACCTTTTGTTATGTCGAATAAAATGGTGACTCTACTGGGGACTACCTTCTCCTCCAACGAGAATACGGTGACACAATCTGATGACAACTTGCTGGAAGCTTCTCAAGACATGCTGGTCGTACGCTTTGACCATCAGGATTTTGAAGATCTCCTCTCTGGTGAAAAGTCGAAGACTTTGAAGCGGTTCGTATAACCGAAGAGGACTCGACGTGTTTGGAGGCCTAAGGCCGCTTCAGCCAGCAGCACGAAGGTGGGAACTGCATCTCAGGACTCCCTCAATGTCAAAGCCACAGAAAGGATTCTGGCTGTTGCAGCCTTATCCCTTCGTCCGATTCCCGTTCTGGAAAATCATAGCGAGAAAGATAGTGGTTCCATGGTTGATCTGACAAAGAAACTATGTCAAAGGAAGCACATACCGGTCTAACCCCACACGACGGAAGTATTATTGGTAAGGAGATCTGTCTTCGACAGAATCGCTTTCCCCTTCAGGTAAACCTTCGGCGGACTCTGAATACTACTCGCCCGCTGGGGGTAGTAGGAAGAGATCCCAAGTGGCTCGTGCTTCGTACAACAAGCGTTCGACACCAACGGCAGACCAGAGGCCCGTGTTGACAGTTACATGCAGCCGACAAAAAGCTATAAGAGACTGGCTCTCGCACTCCGATGCCTCAACCAGTCGAATCTTCCTTCCACTGGGGTACTCCTGTGCATAAGCCAAGCCAGGGGTATGTCCCACGGAGAGGGAGCCATGCGAGCAGCGTTCCCACAGAAGCGACAAGAGGCTTCCTCACCAGACCCGCTCGGACCGTACTTATATACAGCTTCCTTGCATGTACAGTGGGAGTTCTATGATAGAAGATCCAACCCTCTTGTACCCAGAATACCATCAACTACTGTTGTCAGCAGACGGTTATGCCATCACCGAGCAGGCATTGCATCTTCCAGAGACTCTACTCCACACCGACCCCACGTCAGAGGCTTAACAGGTGGTCGGTGAGCCATAGAGAAGACGAACCCCGCATCGCCACATGCTATACGGTGCAGGGTTCCAGAGCTTTTAAGAAGCCCTCATAGAATCCTTCCATATCGATTGCTAACCGAAGAGGAGGTCAGAGAACAGTAAAGCTAAGGTACCCGATGCAGGTGTGTTCCAAGGCACTCGTTCCAGATCTGCATTGGGTGCCTTATCAAAAACTGGGGGTACCGGCCTCCTACCATGCATGATAATCTTGTGTTCCAATCTGAGGAGGCACAATACGATACAGATGTCTCCAGTGGCGCAGCCAGTCACCAGACTTGGGGTAGCAACCATACTGAGTCCGAAGAAGATCATAATCTTACGGTATAACCTCAGGACAGCGAGGCTCAGGCGTTTGAGCTAAAAAATGAAGGATCTACGGCTCCCTCGAGTTACCCTCATACTCGGTCCGTGTTCATGGCCGATGGCAATGAGGAAGACAACAACGAAGCTCTCAGACATATCAAAGTCCTCGAGACGAAGTTGGATATGCTAACGGACACCATGAAGACCCTATCCTCGTTCATAATTGACCTCAAGAGAGCAGGGCCCCCGCTGCTTCTATACCGGTGCATGATCCACCAACCAATGATAAATCCAGCAGGCTTTCTACTACCAATCAGGCAGGACCATCCTCGTCTACTCAATCGCTACAGGCTCCGCAATGTCGACCGAAATACAACAGGCCATCAAGGAGCTGGATGCTCGTCATGATGCCAAGGAGAAGCAAGCAACGCTCCGAAAGATGGGGATCCGACAGCCATACCCTGTCGAGTGGGACAATGTCGTCTATTCTCCCAAATATAATACGCAGACGCTTACACCTTATGAAGGGAAGGGGTCTCTTCGATAATACTTGAGGTACTTTGCCTCAGTAACGGGGCACATGCCAAAGGATAACGTCCTCCTGTCTAACATATTCATAGGAGCCATGCAGTGGGTAGCCTATGAGTGGTTCTGCAGTATTCCGGATGATTGTATCTCGTCATTTGAAGACCTGAAGACTCGGTTCGTGGACCGATTCTACGAAGGAGGCATGGACATGACCCTGTCGATCCTCATAGAAATTGTCCAGAGGAAGAAAGAGCTTGTCTGCACATACATCGAGCGCTTCCGCCAGGCAGCCCTCAGATTACCACCGGGCATGCCCGAGCCCATGCATATGGAGTCCTGCCATAAGAACATGCTGCCAGCTATAAAATTATGGTACAGTACTTTCTGTACGGATTGGACGCCTTTTATTACAAAGGCAGATGCCACACAAAGGAAAGCTCAGGACGTGCAGCTCCTGGGGCTACACTTTCCTACACCCGAAGACAATGGGAGACGCTCGTCTAGCAACAACCCTAAAGACAGAAAAGGCGAGCAAGCCATGACCGTCAACATCTCCAAAGGTTCATCAGCTGTAAACCCCACGTCCGCGGAAGCACAGAGGCCGAGGGAAACTTACTCCTTCAATGACGAGGATACGCTAGAGCTCTTCGAGATGCTTACAAAGAGTGGCAAACTGTCCATCCCGGCACACAAGCATCCAGATAAGGTAGAAAAGGTAGACCATCCCAAGTACTGCCATTATCACCAGTACGTCCATCACTCAACACAAGGCTGCTATAGGTTAAAGAGGCAAATTCAGCGCCTCATTAACGCCAATGTCATAGTGTTGGATTACGAAGAGAAGACCATCACGGCCAACATGGTTACTCTCCAGTTTGGGAGTTTTTCAGCCACAAAGGTGCAAGATGGCATCATCCATATTCCAAAGGCGTCGATGGAAGTAGTCAACCTTCCGCCAGCACGGGACAATGCTCAAGGGCTCGTCCTGTTCTCCATGCCTCAAGGCGAAGTCATGTGGATACATCCTGACTTGGTTTTGAACATGATGATATCTACGACCCTTTCTGCCAAAGGAAAGAAAAGCAAGGCATGCCGCATGGTCTCGATGTCGACCGACGATGCTTTGGTGACCACCCACTAGGCGCAGAGGCAAGAGGAGAGCCAGGCTCCAGACCAGGAGGAGTCTCCACCAAATACTTTCCCTGTCCCAGATATATCAGAAGTAGGTCCACCTCAAACCCCTGAGGCACTAGAGACGGGTCCATCCCGGGCCCCTACCGTGGACAAGCAGAAATAGAAGGAGGTTCGTTTCGACAAACCTCTCAGAAAGGATCCGATAATAGGGCCTATCATGCCCTACAACTTTGATATTCTAGCGCAGCTGGCTAATACTCTGGCTAGATTATCACTTTTCGAGCTCCTCCGCCTCTCTAAGGAGACCTGAGATACGCTCAGTGAAGCTCTACAGAACGCCGAGTCCTTCCTCACACAGGTTCGGCCACTAAAAGAGGATCCCGTAGCTTGCCCACATTGCCACAGCGTGGTCAAAGTGATTCCCAGTATCACTTTCACCCAGCAAGACATGATGCTAAAGAATAACCGGCACAACTGCCCATGTACTATACAGGGTATGTCGGTGCCATTAAGGTCGATCGCATACACATTGGCCCAGGTTTCTCTATGAGAATTATCCCAAGAAGCCTGCTTCAAACTTTAGAGATTCTGATGCATCGGTTGACAGCCTCGAACACAACAATCAGTGGCTTCAACGCGAAAAAGAGCGAGCCCCTGGACAAAATTGGCCTGAAATGTCATATCGACGACCTTCATACTGAAGTGACTTGCTATGTCATTGATGCAGACATAAAATACAACATGCTTCTAGTACGACCATGGATCCATGAGTACATGATTGTCCCTTCCATCCTACACCAGTGTATAAAGAATGTGGCCAGCGAAGGGACCATCAAAACGGAGTTTGCTAATATCGACCCATTCCGAGGACTTGAAGCCTACTGTACGAATGTCGATCTGTACAAGTCAGTCCCCTGGGACAACGACAATAATGATGATGACGACGAGGCCGAGATAGCTTCAGAAAGCACAGCAATAGCCAAAGAACCTTTAAATGTTCGACTGAAAGGAAGGCCTCCCAAGGTGTCAGTGCCTCTCATTGTTAAGCTTCGGAGCAAAGCTCCACCTTTGCCTCCAGTGATGATGGAAGATGGTCAGGAGCCTATACGAATAAGGTTACCCCGGAGGTCCCCAAGGCCGACCATGAAGGCGTAGGAGCATCCGACCACAATTACCTTGATGGTCAAGCTGAAAGGGAGGTGTCTTCCTTCTCCTCCGGCGGCAGCTTTAGTCCTCACTGACAAATAGCTAGAAGATTACATCTGCGCCAACACAGAGGCCCACTCTTTCGACGACGTAATCCTTCGGGACAATATATCCCACTTTATTAACAGAAAGTTGTCATCGAACTACTCTGGTACATGCTGGAACACTAAATATTTTTTGGACAATTCTCTGTGCAAACTACAGTCGCAAGTGACAACTGCCAACCATGTGAGCTAAGTTGTCCCTGCCCGGGGAGCCTACTTCATAGTTCTAGCCAGGAAAAAATAGAGGAACCTATCATATTCGGTCGATTGGAGCATCCGCAGTGAATAACTCCTGATGACCCAGATCTCGATAGCGGCAAAATACAGTTCTACCGCTACACGGTGCAGGCCTAAAAGCTCATCCAGAAGGTGGACTACGACCTGAATTGCAACTAGGGGCTCAATTATGGCAAAGGATGGCATCTTTCCTTACGGATTCGTGCTCCAAAGGAAAAAGCTAAAAACTACTACTAATGTACTCGTCGAGGGCTGGGGTACGTTACACCTACATCCACCACAAAAGATACAGAGGAAGAAGTCATAAGGCACTCACACTCTTCTGACACCTCAACTTGGGACTCCGATACCAGCAAGGGTCAAGTCTTTAAGAAGATGTTATCTGCTAACATGATCACTAATCTGTTAACCGTCGAAGACAACCAGTACAGACAGTTACAAGAGTTAGAAGCACTGGATGAAAAGCTCTTGCTCGCGCAGCAAAGGATTGAGCTTTACCAAGCTCGCATCTCCGGAGCCTTCAACAAAAAGGTCCACAAAAGATCCTACCAGGTGGACGACCTCGTCTTGGTAGTACGGAGATCCACAATACGGTTGAGAAGTTCGAGCCCAAGTGGGAAGGACCGTTCGTCATAGAAACGGTATACTCCAACGGTGCTTATCAGCTAACTAAGCCTAATAGTGACTTGCTAATGATGCCCATCAATAGCAAGTTCCTCAAGAAGTATTACATCTGAAAATAGAACCAGCATAGGCACCCATTTCCCCGGAAAAGGGTGGCCATGAGTTCTGGTAAGGGGATCTCTCTCCCTCCCTCCTATATATTCTTCCAAGTAGATGAAGCACTTCACATCCACATTACCTCTGGATTGCTCCTCTATGCCTGGAAGACGCGACTACCATTTCCATATTGCCTTTGAGTAGTCGTTCTTCTCGCATCAGTTCTATGATTATCCCGGCAGTTTAGAAAACAGTTCACGTCCATATTACCTCTGGATTGTTGTTCTATACCCCGACAAAGATCAAGCCTACCACGTCCATATTACCTCAAGCCAAGCAAATCAATTATAAAGATTCTCTCTTTATTTTGAAGATAAAAGCAAAGGGAACAAGAAAGCTTCTACATATAAAAACATGTGGCTACAAAGACCTATTACAGACTCTTTGTAGTTACATACACAGAAGCAAAAAAAGCTGAAAGTGCGGTACAAGCTCTCAATAGCGCGGGCAAAGTATTGACAGAGCCAATCACTTCTTGGTTAAACGAAAGCAATCGCCCGAAGCTGCTACTGGCCCGAGCCGGGGATAAAGACCAGCACCGGACTCCCCTATCTCCCCAGCTGGCCGAAGAGAGCAACCACAGCAGCAGGCCTTGCCATTCCTCGGTCTGTATGGCAACCAATGCGAATTCAGGAAGCAAGGGTTGGAGACATCATTGACACCCACGACATATAGGACGGGGGACGTCTCGAGATCCAGTAGTAGTTCTACTACAGCTTCTTTGGATGAAAAGATTTACCACCGATGGTCGCCTCAAGCAAACTCTAGGGTCGTCAGTAGCCGAGCATCGAGCAAGAAATGCCATTATTGAAGCAGCCGAGTCTTCTCTTAAAGGCGATAGTCCTTTATATAGGCTGTTCACATGGTCCAAGCACAAGCCAGACATCGGTCAGAAGGAAGCTTACAAGTTAAGCTAAAGCTCCACTCCATGACAGATGACAGTACTGCGAGTGACCGAAAGAACGTGACTCTGAACCTCCTCTAATAAAGAGATTCGCGATCCCTGCAAAGATGCAAGAGACTACAAAATCAAGAAGCAATCAGGAGCCCATGCTCTGAAACGACGACTCAGGACAATTAATGCTAAGAGCTAGGCGTGACACCAGCCATCACCCAGCTCGTAGAGTCCTGACACGTGTTCATGATTCTGTTCAAAGTATCCCGAGCTTGACTCAAGTTTGGGGCACTTCGAAGAGGGTCTTGTGGAAGAATAAAAAATCTTAGCAGAAGACATCCCTTCGCCAAAGCACAGAAGATGGGAAAGACTGAGGCTCAGAGTCGAACTCCCTGAGAAGGAAATTTGCATACTTCTCAAGGGCAGCGATGGCTCCTTCTACATAGGGTTCTTCTACAAGAACATTGCTTCTACAAACAAAAAAAGCCTCAACTAACAACCAACTTACACAAGGCCGATCGTCGCTCGAAGTTAAATTTAGATCTCGTATGGTGGTGAAGGATGCCGAGAAGAAGACAACGACTCTGTAGAGGAGAACTTCCCCTCATCATATATGTATATATACCTATAAATATATTCATACCTATAATTATATAGATGATAAATACTTAGAAATCAATGAACGCCTATTAAATGAATAACCAAGCTATTCCCAAGCACAAAACTGTAAAAACAGAACAAAATTGGCCATTTTGGCATTTAAACAAACACCTTGGGTCAAAATTCGTAGTCTCCCTAAAATAGACATTAAATCCTATGTAATTAATGTAATCATCATAATTGGACTCATTAGGGCCTTAATTCTATTAGTCATGGGTATGGTCTCCTACATGAATGCATGAATTTTAACCACAAAAATGGAAGTTTAGAGGGTTATACCTATATAGAATGAAGCATACACCAAGTTCCACAAATTTGGGGAAGATGGATGAAGAATGGGCTCTCCAATCCTTGCTAGAGCCTCCACCAAGCCTTCTTGAGCTCCCTCAAGACTTAGCACAACAAAAGGGAAGAAGGAGGAGAAAATTTGGAAGAGTTTAGAAGGAAGGAATGAGTGGAAACCCTAAGGGAATGTTGGCTACCATTTGGGGGTTTATGGGGTTTAAATAGGCACTAGTCAAGCCCTAAACTCATTATTACACTTAGTATTAGGAAGGTCCTTAAGTGGGCTAAGTGGTTTCTCCCAAATTAATGCTTGTACTCAACCTAGCCATGACTAGAGTCAAATCAATCAAACCTATTGGTCAAGTCAAATTAAATGGGATCTACCATGTCTAATGAATAAACTAGTCTATTAATAAATACAACCATCATATTAAAAAATATACACAAATTATGAAATAACGTAAATACCCTTGCCCTAGAAAAGTAGTAGTGACAAATCTCCCACTCAGAAAAATTTTCCTCAAAATTTAAGTTTGTTGTACTCTTCTCCAGGTCAAACCCCCGTCAATCGTGGTCCAAAAATCTATTAAATAGCACACATCAAGATGGTCCTACTGGTCGTGATATCACAGTCTCAATCAGGGTCACTATACTATCTATCATGACACAATCTAGGAGGTACTATTGAATCATACAATAAGATGGAGAATGGACGAAACAAAAACAAAAAGACAAACCTGCTAACCCATCACTTGTAGCATCGGCCTCCCCGACCGTCAAAGTAAAATTCCTGCCCTTTGGGGTATATCCCTGATGGTACGGGGCATGATGTTGCGCCACAGGTGGCCTAGTTGAACCCCTACTTCATGATACTCCAGAACTGTCCACTTTGATACTTCACTCCACTATGCTAGGGTACTATCTATAGGGTGTCTATCCTACAATTTGATAACCATACACGTCTATCCAAAATCATGTTACCTAGAATCCTCGCCACATAAGTAAGTATGGGTACGATAATCCATAGGGTCCGCAACTAAGGTACATACCTCTAGAATCATAGTATCTAAAAAAAATTTATTGCTGCATGCTTGGCTGCGAAAACTTTAAATTCCCACAACTCGAGAAATACATCCAAAATCAGACTCTATGTCTTCGCCATGCCAGCTAATATGGCTACGGTAAACTCTAGATTCCATAACTGAGGCAACTTAGTCATAAGATTTATCTTGGTAGAAAATCAAGTCAACAA